>UBIG03000026.1:0-117166 GCA_900464855.2 Musa schizocarpa
CAAACATTTTGACATTATTACACCAAACACAAGATAGTTTACACCATTATGATAAATGTTTGTTTAGTTAATTATAAAGACCATAAAATCTTTTTGCAAGATACCACTTTTGCTTTTAGATGTAAAAAACCTAGCACTCCTCTTTAGCACTTCTCTTTAGCTTTGAAGTAGATAAAGCTAGCTTAAAAGATGAAAACAAGTAAAATTTCCACAAGATAGCAACTTTTTGCTAGTATTCTCTTTGCATGCGGGGTTCTTCTTGAGATATACAAGCAATTTTAGTATCTCCTTTGTCATACAAAAAGGAAAAGAGAGGAAATCATTCACAAGAAAAAATCAAGCTTCAAGAATAAAAAATCCATGAATCAAACTTCTAGTTTGTAGAGAAAAAATTCATCACATAAAAGATCAAAATATATATAATCAAAGATTTATAAATCCCTATTTATGAATCCTTATTTTTTGTAAATAGAAAAAGAAGGGTTCATAGTAAATGATCATGTCCAAAAAAATCAAGTATACTAAAAAAGTCCGTAAAATAAACTTCTTCTTTCTTTTGTAAGTATAAGGGGATTATAGGAAAAGATTATAAAATGATGGAACAAGTATATCAAAAAATCCATGAATGAGATTGTAAGAAGAAGATAGGAAATGAACTCGAAAAAAGCTCCTATTTTTGAAAAAAAAAAAAATTCTTGAAAAAAAAAATATATATGAGAAACTCATGTATTTGTAAGATTTAAGGTGCCTAATTATCTTATATATAAAATCAAATTATTTTTCATTTAAAGGTTTTATAAAAAAATATCAGCTAATTGATGTTTTATAATAATAAATTCTAAAGTTATATCATAGTTATTAACATGATCTTTGATAAAATGTTACCTAATATCAATATGTTTAGTTCTATATATTGAATGAGTTTTTTTTGTTAAATATATTACATTATGTTATCACATTTTATGAAATATTTTATAAGTAAATTTCTATAATCTTTAATATGTTTTTCATCCATATAACTTTGCTTTGTTGCTTCTATATATTAGGCTTTGGCTATATATAGTGTAAAAAAATTTTTTTTATGAAAGATCAAGAGATAAGTGCATGACCTAAGAATTGATATATTCAGATGATGTTTTTTCTATCCATTCTACATCCAGAAAAAATCAAGATCAAGATAAATAGTTAATCCAAAGTTCTCAATTTTTGGATACCATAATCCTATATTAGAGTTCTTTTAGGTATCTAAAAATCCTTTTAATTTTTTTAAAGGAGATAGCTTAGGATTAGATTGAAAATCTAGTACAAAGCCTAATACTAAACATAATGTATGGTCTAATTTCGGTGAGGTATAGTAAACTACCCATATCCCTATAAGTTTTTTGATAAAGTTTCTCCATTATCCATTCATATCTAACTTAGTGGAAATACTCATTGGTGTATTGATAGCCTTTGAACTATCCATATTAAATCATTTTTAGCAATTCTAATGTATTTAGTTTGAACTAAGAAAAGAATTCCATCACTTAGTTACTTAATTTGTAAATCTAAGAAAAATATTAGTTCACCATTAAAGCCCATTTGAACTCTTGGCTCAAACTTTTTAAAAGATTCTTATAAAGACTCATTCAGGAACTAAAAAAACAATATTATCAACATTAATTTAAATAATAGGAAAAATATTTTTAAAAATTTTTAATAAATAATGTAATATTGACCTTACCTTTTGAGAAATTATTTTGGATAAAAAAGGAACTAAGCTTTTATTCCAAAATGACTTGTTTCAATCCATAGAAAGCCTTTAATAATAAATACATGATTAGGAAAAAAACATTCTTAAATTAAAGTTCAATATATAACTTTTTAAAATAAAGTCATTTTAAAAAATTTTAGCATCCATTTGAAATAACTTAAAAATTATTACAACAAGCATAGACAATAAGCATCCTTATGGTTTCTAATCTTGCCACAAGAGTGAAGGTTTCTTTTCATAATCGATATCTTCTTCTTTGGTTAAAATATTTGGCCACTAATCTAGTTTTTTATTTCTAAACCATGATACCAAAATCATTTTGCTTGTTTCTAAAGACCTATTTAGTATCAACCACTAAATGGTTATTAGCTCTAGAATAAGCTTCCACACCTCATTTCTTTTAAATTGATTTAACTCTTTTTTATATTGCTATAACCCATGAATCATCTTTCAAGGTCGGCCAATGTATTTTAGTTCAATTTGAGATAGAAAAGTCGTGGTTAGTATAAAAAAATTTTTAAAGGAAGAATAAGTTTGAATACCTTTTGATATGTCTCCTATGATTAGTTCCTTAGATCCAGCATCTATATATTTTCATTCCTTTGGGATGATAAAGAAAGTTGATACATCAAGTTGCTATTGGGAGAAGAGGTTTCATTTAAATTTAAAGAATCAAAATCAAAATCATTATCAAAATTATTTTTATTAAATTTGAAAACCTCATTAAAAAAAACATATGAATAGATTTCTATAACTAAAAGTTCTTTTATTAAAGATAAAAAATAGTTTAGAAGTAGAAGAATAATCAAGAAAAAAATGTCTTCATCATATTTTTGCATCAAATTTTCCTAAGGCATCTTTTTTTTCAATTTTAAAATAAAATATTTATAACCAAAAAACTTTAAAATATAAAACATTAGGTTTTTTTTGTTATTCCATAATTCATAAGGAGTTTTAGAAAGTAATGGTCTTACTAGAACCCTATTCATAACATAGCAATCCTGTGTTAATGGCTTTGACCCAAAAAAAATATTTGGGTAAAGATATGTTAGTTTTAACATGGTTCTTTGTCATTTCTTGTAAGTTCTATTTTTTTCTTTCAACTATTCCATTTTTGTGGGTTTTCTTGGAGTAGAGAAATTATGGTTATACTTATTTGATTCCACAAAAGTTTTAAAAATCATGATTTTGAAACTCACCACCATGATCACTACTGAATAGATGAAATCATAAAAAGCTCTTTTTTCATTTTGAATAAGTTTATAAAATTTTGAAAAATACTTAAAAAGTTACTTTTGTATGCCAAGAAGTATATCTAAGTGTATCTACTATAATCATCAACAATACAAAAGCGTATTTACTACCTCGATACTTGTTGCATTAATTGAATCCAAATAAATCCATATGATTAATTGCAATATTAATAGAGGTGCTTATTTGATTTTTTGATTTGAAACTATATTTTATTTATTTTCAATTGACATGCATAAGACACTATGTCTTTGACAAACTTGATGTTGCTAAGGCAGTTAAAATTTCGAGAGACAAGTTCTCTAGATGAAATTGAGAGCCAAAGCCAAGCATCATGGTTAAAAAAAAAGCACATTTCATTACAAAAGATCATCAATATTAATAGTATACATGTTATTATATTTTAAGGCAATCATAGATGTATTTTTTTGTGACATTTCAATAATACAAGCATTAGATTTAAACCTTATGGTATATCCTTTATCACACAATTGACTAATACTTATAGAAGATTATGCTTTAAACCATCTACTTAATAAATACATTATCTTTAATCAAAGAGGTTTGATTTGTTACCTATGGATCCTTTGCCAATGATTTTACCTTGTTGTTGTCTCCAAAGATGATATACCCTTCATCTTGGCTAGTGACTTAGAAAATTATTTTGTTCTTCGTCATATTTTGAGCATCCACTATTGAGATACCATCTCTTGCTCCTAGCTTGTGATTGTAAACATATCTATAAGAAAGAGGATTTTCTTTTAGGTACCAATTTGACTTCAGTGGCTCATTAATTCTCCACCTAACTTATCATTTATATTGAGTCATTTATGGTTCCTTAGAAACCCAAATTAACTTATGGTCTATACCTCTTAAATGGATACATGTATGAGCATAATGTCCAAATTTATAATAAAAGCTGCATTTGTTTTTGGGGTGAAACATGCAAAGTTGGGTTTTAACGAAGATGGTTGGCTTTTGGTGAGTGTCACTCACAAAGCTAATTCATCCTTTTCTATGAAGAATAACTTATTAGTAAGGATCATGTTTAAAGATTTGCTTTCTATTTAAATTTTTTTTAAGATTTCATGTAGTAGCAAAATTTTCCTTTTTAAGTGTCTCTAATTCTTCACATTTAGTAAAGAGGCAACATCTCATTATCATACTCAATCTTTTAATCTATCAAATTCACTAACAAAGAGAGGAATGCTCCTTTTTTAATAATTTATACTTTACTAATTAATTTATATTTATTAAATAAATCATGAAAAGCATTCAACAATTCATCGAAAAGGATAAATGAGCTTGATTAGTTGTTATTTACCTCATCACAAAGCCATTAATGCATAGTAAACTTCTTTGTTGGTTAGTTCTCATCTTCTAATACACTCTAATTGTCCCAAGTAGCTTTGGTAATTTTTTTTTTCTTCAATTACTTCTTCTTCACTTAGGAACATTTATTTTTTTGAAGTTCCTCGACTTTTGTATTCAAAATTATTTGGTCCTTTTTTGAGTTCATTTTTGTTTTTAGTGTCATGTTTATTTTTTTTTTTTTTATGAATTTTTTTTTTAAAATTTTTTTGTTAGAAGTGTCAAGTCATCATCATCATCATCATCGACGTCCTTTGAGTTTTCTCTCAGTGATCTTCATAGTTCTAAGTGCCAAATCCTTCATATTCTTTGGAAGGTTATTCTCAATTTTTTTTATGTGCATTGTATGTCATTCCGTAGGTCATCAAATACCGATAAGTTCTTCAAGCAAAAAGTTATTCAAGTCCTTGGCATCTTGAATTATTGTTACTTTAGGATCTAACTTTTTTTGAAAGGGATCTTCATATCTTGTTAACAAGTTCAAAATAGAAAAAACTTTACTAAGCGCTTTTAGATCATTGGCGATATCCGTAAGCAGGTGTACATGTCTCAATGGTCTCGCTTGGTTTCATATGAAAATAATTCATAGCTATGAACCAAAAGATTAATTTTTGATTCTTAACCCTATTTGTGCCTTCGTGTGTGATTTTAAGTGTGTGCCAAATATCATAAGTCGTTTTGCATAAATAGAAACTTGATTAATTCATTTTTTATCAAAGCACAAAATAAAGCATTCATAACTTTTGGCGTTCAAAGAAAAGTCTTCTTCTCCAAATCATTCCATTCGTTCATTGGTTTAGAAGACTTTTGAAATCCATTTTCAATAATATTCTATAACTCAAAATCCATAGAAATTAAAAAACCTCTATTCTAAGTTTTCCAAATACATTGTAATTTGTCCATTGAACATAGGAGGACGTGTGATAGAATGATCCTTTTGATTGTTTGGCATAAGTCATCTCTTAGGTTTTAAATTAAATTGAGAGTAACCTTGCTTTGATACTAATTGTTAGGATTAAGGCGACACTTTTGGAGGGAATTAGTGGGTAATTAAATTAAAAGCGTTTGCAATTCAAAATCTTTTGAGTTGATAAAAAATGTATCAATGATATTATATCAAAAAAGATATTAACTTGAAGTAAATATAAAGGAAAGTAGCTAAAGTAATGAAATTAGGAGTAAGGAAAGAATACATCAGATTTATAGTGGTTGGGTCACGACCTATGTCACTTCGTTCCTCCCCCGTTGAGGTCGCGAGGCTTCCATTATTGATCTTTCTTTAATGGGTGAAGATCAATCACTCATTTTACATATCTTTTCTCCTTTTAATAGGTTTAGGAGTTAACCTTTTTACAATTTGCTCACTTCTCCTTATATAAAATTTTAAGCTAGAACCGATAGGGTGAACTTTCAAAAGATTACAATGATATTTTCAACAAAGATCTTAGTTTTTTTTGTTCACTTTTTTTATGCTCCACAAGTAAAAAAGTGAGGTATTTATGACAACAATTGGCTTAAAATGGAGCAAAAAAAAGGCCTTATCTTGGATTTAAAGTGCATTGGTGGTACCTTTGCCTAGTTTAGCAAAAACACTGACATAGTCTCGGCTCTTGGACCAGCGGTACCACCGCTTGGCAGCATTAACTCTTGGCGGTACCACCTCCCATTTCCGGTGGTGCCACCACTTGAGACAAGATCGGTTATTGTTTGGGCCCAATGATTCTAGTGATTGGCCTCTAATTGAGTTGGTGAGATTATCTCCCAATCCTAACCCAAACTAAGTCCTAACTATGATAATTAACATATTAACAAAGCATATTAAAACCAATATACCAAATGTTCTTTGGGGTGGAAATCTTAGCAAACTTCGCCATCTTACAGTGCACTTATGATGGACTCTTGATCTTTTAGGACTCTGATAAGCTCTTGAACTTGTTTGAATCTTAGATTTTGATAATGATACTAACATAGTGTTTGTGATCTAATTTGCATTTTAAGTGATGTAAGAAGCTTTTTTTGATCGAATAGATAACGGAAGCGAGGAATCGCTCAGTTGGGCAGGAGAATATGTTAGAAGATTGGACGTCGGCAGGAGGATGCGAGGATGTATCGACGAGGAAAGCTTGGACGATGAGTTAAAGCATTAGGCGAAAAAAAGAGTAGAATTGCACTAAGAAAAATCGAGTTGATCGATTGACAATAGGTCAAGAGAGAATGATGTCTTCAAGAATCACATGAGCGCAGATAGACCAATGACATGCTAGACAAATTAAAACATGCTTTGTGTCATTATCTAATCAAGTAAGTTTTAGGTGTAATTGGGTTAGAATTAGGCTAATTCAATTAGGGGCCAATCGGCCCAAAGTTTGAACTATGTTGGGCCAAGTGAAGGGCCCAAACAGGTGACTCAAGAAGTGGGTTAGGGTGATGGCACCCTAGAATAAAGCGATTGGAACTATCGATGCCTTGGTCTACAAGATACATTCTCCAAGGCGTATTGGGGTGGTGGTACCACAGTTAGGCATAGTACTACCCGATGTCGAAAGCTTGGGGGGCGTGTGCTTGCTTGACCTTGTGAGTGTAAGCGTAGGTATCCGAAAACCACAGGGATGAGACTAGTTTTTGGCTCTAAGTTTTAAATCCATTTGAATCTTATAAATATCCTTTTTCATCTTTGGTTAAACATATAAGCACAAAAGAACTAATAGTGAAAAAAATGCTGTTGTAATCCTTTAAGAATTTTCTTCCCTATAGCCTCAAATTGTTTTCAGTTTAAGAGAGGATTGAGTGCTTTGTAAAGTTTGTTTTCTGAACACATTGAAAAGGAGAAAGAGGATTGTAAGGGTGAAATGAAAAAGACTACTAATAGCTTAGGGGCCTCGACGAAAGGAGGAATGAGAGTGAACGTGGGTCGTGATATTTGAACCACTATAAATCGGTTTAATTTCTATTCTACTTTTTATTTATATTACAAATTACTTTACCTCCTTTGCTCTCACTTATTATGAGCGTCTCTTTAAGTTTAAAAGCATTTTATATGAGCTCTAATCAAAAAAACTGAAAATCTTTGAATCAAAATAAATTTTTTTTTTGAAACATCGATATTTTTTATTACTGCACTAATTGACCCTATCCCCCCCTCTTAGTGGTAACTACTATCCTAATAGTTGGTATGAGCCTTGTTATTTCTCATTTGGATTACCACCAGAGAAAATGGCTCTTTTTTTTTTTCAGAGGGTCATTCTATCATATAGCCTCCCATGTTTAATGGGACGGACTACACATATTGAAAAACTTAGAATGAGAGTTTTCTTGCTTTGGACTTAAATTTATGAAACATTATGAAAATGATTTTGAAAAGTCTTGAAAACCAATGAATGATTGGAATGATTTGGAAAAGAAGAATTTTTCTTTAAATGCAAAGGCTATGAATGCCTTTGTTTTGTCTTTGGATAAAAAATAATTTTAATCATATTTCTATTTCAGAAACTACACAAGAGATTTGACACACTCTTAAAGTCACACACGAAGGCACTAAGTAGAGTTTAAGGACTCAAAAAATAAATCTTTTTTGATATATGATTTTTTGAATTGTTTCAAATGGTGGAACGCAAAACTATTAGTGACATGTACTCCCGTTTTAGGGATGTCATCAATAGTTAAAAAGTCTTAGTAAATATTTTCTAATTTTATCTTGTTAACAAAATACTAAGATCCCTTTAAAAAAGTTGGGATGGTAATGACTATACAAGATAAATGACCTAAATAATTTTACACTTGAAGAACTTATGGGGTCATTAATGACCTATGAAATGACTCATTTGGCACATTATGAACATGAGAACAACCTTCCAAAGAACAGAAAAATAATTGCATTTAGAATGAAGAAGACCACTTGGTGATAAACTGATGATGATGACCTTGAACTTATCACTATAAAATTTAAAAAAATTTATAAAATAAAAATTAAGAATAAAAATAAATTTAAAAAGAGAAATAGCTAAAGAAAAGAAAGGAACTCAAGACAAATCAAGTGCACTAAATAAAAGAAAATGATGGCAAAGATGACAAATCTACATCCTTCGACAACAAGGTAAGTGACTCAATCAATACTGTAGGAAAATCACTTAGTGCTTTTCATGATTTTATTAGAAAAAATTAATAATAATATTATTATTTTATTATTCTTTTCTTTCTAGTGATTTTTTTGAAAATTAAAAAAATTATGAATGATAATTACATGTTTTATGATAATGCATGTACACCAAATAAGATTAAATCTATATATATTTTAAAAACAATTATCTTGATGATTTTTATATTACTTTTGGTTCTAAACATGATGCTTATTTTTTTATGAAAAATTTGAATATGTTTATATAAATAAATCACATAAAATTGAAACACATAAACATGAAAATATATTATCCTAATAAATTAAATTTTTTGTTTGAAGTAATGATCTTTTGTTTTGAAATAATGTGTTATATTTTTTTGGTCTTATGACAAACTTGTGTTTGGTTTTAAACATAATGCATGTCTTTTGTATGAAAAACTTGAGCATACTTATATGAGATCAATCACATAAAATGAAACATATAAAAAGCGAAAGTGTTTATCATCATGATATCGAATCTTTTGTTTGAAGATGCTTTATGTTTTTTGTTTTGATGGTTTTTATGATAAAACTTATTTTTAGTTTATATATTGATGCATGGATCTAGCATAAAAGACTAAGACATGCTTTCAATTGAAAACTAAAAAAGAAGAAACAATTTTTTTTCTTGAAAAAAATTTTGCTATATTTAAAAGCTTTTTTTGATTTTTTTGAAAAAAGATTAATGAATCCATGTAGATTATCTTTTGTGAATTTCTTGAATTATGAAAGAGATTTTGATGATGTGATGATGAGTTTTATCTAAATCTATTCATATTATGAATCTATGAAAAGTAATTTTGATGATGAGCTTGGAGTTGATGAATTGAATTTGAATAATTTTTTTTCAAATAATTCATGATTTTTCTCTTGATCTCTGAGAATCATGACTTACTTTTTTATAAATCATGGAGAATTGAATTTTTATGCATGAATCAAGTTGTTCTTTTTTTGCTATTTACTATCAAATGAATCATGATTGGTATCATTGCTATTTTATCTCTATGTTTCATTTTAGAGAAAAAGTATTTATAAATCATGATCTTGATTTCTCAATATTCAATACTTATTTTTTTTTAAAAAATCAAGATCTTTGACATCCCTAAGGTTTCTTTTTTCATTATTAAAGATAAATTTATCAAAATAGATAATGATCATTTAGTATTTATGACTTAATCTTTCATGATCATTTAATATTCATGAATTGATTTTATTAATTCTTCATGTTAATATCTTTCATGATATGATTCCTTTGTGTTTACAGTTTATATACCTCATGATATGATTGAATCATTGATTTAACTTTGTTATTAACTTAAAATTGGCGTAATAAAAATTTTTTACACCATATTATTCCTCCTTTTTTTTGACAATGACAAGGGGGGGGAGAAAAGTTTGCTTGCTTGTACTTTACAAAAAGGAAACAAAATTGCTAACTTATGTATCTCAAAGGTTGCTAGTTTGCATATTTAAGTAAGCAAAAATTACTAGCTTGCACTTATCAAAGAAGAAAAAACTTTGCTATCTTGAACATCGTCATGGATTGTTAGCTTAGAAAGAAAGGCAAAACTTGCTTTGCATTGCTCAAAAAAAAGAAGAAATAGAATTCTTAACAACAAACATCATAAAAACAAAAGTTTGTCTCAAGAGAAACAAAGTTTACTTTATCTTAAAGTAAATGTGCAAACTTGCATATCTCAAGAAAAATTACACATCTTTATTAATTCTTCATGTTACCATCTTTAAAACCTAGGATGGTGGTTTTGGCTCCATGTTTGAATCCATTTTAGACCTATAAATATCCCTCATCTCCCGGTTTAGAACATATAAGCTTTGAAAACTAATAGTGAAAAAATGTTATGAAAAGGAGAAGAGGGTTATGCGGGTAGTTAGTCTTTTGCTTGTTTGAAAAAAAGTTTGCTAGTGAAAGCTAGTTGCCTCCTTGAAGGAGGAACCGAGGAGTGGACATAGGTCGGGATGGATCCGAACCACTAAATCGATTTACAATTTCTATTATGCTTTTTTTATTTATATTGTAAATTAATTTGCTGCTCATTACCCTCACTCGTTGAGCGTCTTTAAGTTTTAAAGCATTTCGTACGACTTTCATTAAAATAAAATAATCTGAATTAAATGAATTTTTGAAACATTGACATTTTTTTGAACTTTGACATTTTAAATTCACCCCCCCTCTTGGTGCCAACTTCTCCATCAAATAAAAGTCTAGATAATCTTCTCGATAAACTCGATGAGTTTCTTTGGAGACTTTTGACAAACTTCTCAGCCTCTAAGGTGAACTCAAATCTTCTTGGCGAACATCACGAACTTTTCAATAAGCTCCCAACAAACTTTGGGCAAACTTTGACAAAACTTAGATGAACTTCTTGTAAGACTTCTTGCGAACTCTGATGAACTTTTAGACTCAGATAAATTATGGATCTTTGACTCGATACAACATCGCTTTATGCTTATTCATTATCGTAGTTAATCCTGTAATACTTTTCTCATTATATGGATTAGATTAATAATTTATCAATTATTTTATCATCAAAATTTATGATTTAATGAAAAAAGATCAATAGTGGAAGCATGATTTTCGATGGAGGAGAGGGGAATAGAAGTGAACGTAGGTCATAATGATTAAAAACTTCTATAAACCGGTATGTTCTTTCCTTGCTATTTACTTTCATTACTTAGCTACTTTCTGTATTTTACATTTACTTCAAGTTGATATCTTTTGATATGATTTCATTAATATATTTTTGTCTTCGAAAAAAGATTTGAATGCAAATCATCTTTAATGTAGGCACTAATTCACCCCCCCCTCTTTTAGTGCTATCTTGATCTTAACAATTGGTATCGAGCAAAGATTACTCTCAATTTGGTTTTAAAACCAGTAAGGTGGCTTTTGTAGGTAATCAAAGGGTCATTCTATCACCCGTCCTCTATGTTTAATGGGACGGATTACATGTATTGGAAAAGTAGAATGATGATTTTCTTGATTTCTATGGATTTCAAGTTATGGAATATTATTGAAAATGGATTTCAAAAGTCTTCTAATCTAATGAATGAATGAAATGATTTAGAAAGAAGACTTTCTCTTTGAATGCCAAAGCTATGAATGCTTTTTTTTTGTGCTTTGGATAAAAAATGAATTCAATTAGTTTCTATTTAGTAAAGCTACTTATGACATTTGACACACACTTGACATCACACATGAAGGCACAAGTAGGGTTAAGAGTCAAAAATTAATCTTTTGGTTCATAGTTATGAATTGTTTCGTATAAAACCAAGCGAGACCATTGAAGACATATTTTCGGTTTCTGGGATATCGTCAATAGTCTAAAAGCACTTTGGTAAATTTTTTTAATTTTGAACTTGTTAACAAGATATTAAGATTCCTTTTAAAAAAGTTGGGATCCTAAAGTAGCGATAATTCAAAGCTAAAAACTTGAACAACTTTTCACTCGAAAGAATACCATCGGGTCCTTGATGATCTCTGAAATGACATACAATGCATATGAAGAACTTGAGAATAACCTTCAAAAAAGGGGAAGGATTTGACATTAGAACTCAAGAAGACCACTTGGAAGAAAACTTAAGTGGCGATGATGATGATGACTTAGCACTTCTAATAAGAAAATCTAAAAAAGTTCATAAAAGAAATAAAACTAAACATGACACTAAAAATAAAAATGAAAAAAAGGACCAAATAATTTGCTATGAATGTAAGAAGTCAGGGGCACTTAAAAAATGAATGTCCCCAATTGAAGAAGAAGTAACCAAAGAAGAAGAAAGTACTCAAAGCTACTTGGGGCGATTGACGCATCAAAAGATGAAACCAACCAACAAAAGTTACTAGCGCATATTAATAGCGTTTGGCGATGAGGTAAATAACTCAATGAGGCTCATTTATCTTTTGATGAATTGTTGAATGTTTTCATTATTTATTTGTTGAATACAAGTTAGTTAGTAAAAGTATAAATTGTTAAAAAAAGGAGAATGCCTCTCTTGTTAGTGAATTTGACAGATTAAAGATTGAGCATGATAATGAGATATTGCCTCCTTGCACTAAATGTGAAGAATTAGAGACACTTAAAAAAAAAAATTTGCTACTATATGAATTTTTAAAAAAATTTAAATAGAATTAAATATTTAAACATGATCCTTGCTAATGGGGTCATGTTCATAAAGGGACCGAATTGGGCTTTGTGAGCAATACTCATCAAAATCCAACATTCTTTGTTAAAGGCTTAACTTTATATGTTTCAATCAAACAAATGCAACTTTGTTTATAAATTTGGACATTATACTCATAAATGTCTATTTAAGATATATAGTCTACATAAGTTAATTTGGATTTCTAAAGGAACCATAAATGACTTGATGCAAATTGATAAGTTAGGTAGATTGATTAATGAGACACCGGAAAGTCAAATGAGTACCTAAAAGAAAATCCCATTTCTTGTAGATATGTTTTACAATTACAAGCAAGGAGCAAGAAATAGTACCTTAATAGTGGATGCTCAAGGCACATGACTAGAGATCAACTTAATTCTCTAAAGTTCACTAGCCAAGAGCGAAGGGCATGTCACCTTGGAACAATAATAAAGGTAAAATTATTGGCAAGGAACCATAGGTAACAAATCAAACTTTTGATTGAAGATTTGTTATTAGTAGATAATTTAAAAGTATAATCTTTTAAGCATTAGTTAATTATATGATCAAAGATATATCATCAAAGATTTGAATTTAATGCTTGTATTGTTGAAATGCCACATAAAAATATATTTATGATTGCCTTGAAAATATAATAACATGCATACTATTGACATTGACAATCTTTTGTGATGAAACATTTATTTTGGCTTTAAACTATGATACTTGGCTTTGGCATAAAAGATTAGGTCATGCTAGCATGAAACTAATTTCTTAAATTTATCTAGAGAACTTGTAAGGAGGAATGCCTAGCATCAAGTTTGTCAAAGACACAGTGTGTGATGCATACCAACTAGGAAAATAAATAAAAGGTTATTTCAAATCAAAGAATCAAAATCAGCACCTTTAGACCATTTATAATTGATCCATATATATTTATTTGGACAAATTTATACAATAAGCCTAGGAGGTAACAAATACGCCTTCTTTATAATTGTTGATGATCATAGTAGATACATTTGGACATATTTCTTGACACACAAAAGTGATTATTTTAAAGTGTTTTTTTTTAAATTTTGTAAACTTGTTGAAAAAAAAAAAAAGTTTTATGATTTCATCTATTAAGTATTGATCACCATTGGTGAGCTTCAAAACCGTGATTTTAAAATTTTTTGTGAATCAAATGGGTCAAACCATAATTTCTCTACTTTAAGAAACCCATAACAAAATGGAGTAGTTGAAAGAAAAAAAATAGGAGCTTAAAGAAATGACAAGAATCATGTTAACTTGAACATAGCCTACCCAAATATTTTTAGGTTGAAGTTATTAACATGGCATGCTATGTCATGAATAGGGTTCTATTAAAGACTATTACTTTCTAAAACTCCATATGAATTATGGAACAATAAAAAGACCCAATGTTTCATTTTTTAAAGTTTTTCGATTTGTAAATGTTTCATTTTAAATGAAAAAAATGCCTTAGGAAAACTTGATGCAAAAATGGATGAAGGTATTTTCTTGATTTTTCTTTTACTTCTAAAGCATTTCATGTCTTTAATAAAAGAACTTTAATTGTATAAAATTTATTCATATTATTTTAATGAGGTTTTTGAATTTAAGAAAAAATAATTTTGATGATAATTTTGATTTTGATGCTTTAAATTTAAATGAAACCTCTCCTCCCACTAGCAACTTAATGTATCTTCTTCCAAAAGCATCCTTACGTAAGGTATGAAAGTATGTAGATGCTCATCCTAAGGAAGCTAATCATAGTAGACATATCAAAAGGTGTTCAAACGGCTCTTCTTTTAAAATTTTTTGTGCTAACACCACCTTTATCTTAAATTGAACTAAAATGTATTGTGAGGCCCTGAAAAGATGATTCATGGTTATCACAATGTAAAAAGAGTTAAATCAATTTGAGAGAAATGAGGTGTGATAGCTTATTCTAGACCTAATGACCATTTGAGAGAAATGAGGTGTGATTGGTACTAAATGGGTCTTTAGAAATAAGCAAAGATGAATTTGTTAGGATCAAGAATGACACTAAGAGGGGATTAATCGAGTGATTAATTAGCATAACGTCGATTTTTGAAAAATCATTTAGGTGAAAATATTTTGTTCGTGGCGAAAACACATTCGATAAAAAACGTTGAACTTTGAATACATTCACAAGGTGGTTGAGAAAAAGAAGTAGGGTAGTTTACCAAGTAAAGAAAATAAAGCGATAAAAGTAAATTATATAAGAAGAAGCGAATACACCAATTTATTGTGGGTTGGTCATCCACCCACGTCCATTAAGATACCTTCTCCAATAAGGTCCACCACTTCCACTATTGATCTTTCTTTGGGGAAAGATCAATCACCCTTTTATAGAACTCTTTACAAGTAGCTCACTCTCTTTATACAAGCATCTAACACTTAGAATGGGTGAGGTGAACTCTCAACTTTTTATAAGCAATTTTACTATAGTCTTGATTTTTTTTTTGTTCACTTCTTTGTGTTTTTTACAAGTCGAGAAGTAAGGGGTATTTATGAGGCCTCAATTGACTTTAAAAATAAAGCCAAAGCGAGGTCTCATCTTGAATTTCCGGTATTGGTGGTACCACCACTGTTCCTAATACCACTTGGTGGTTGACTCGACCTTTGGGTGGTACCACTACCGATCTAGTGGTACCTACGCTAGGTAGAGTCTGGCTATTGGGCTGGGTGGTACCGCTATAGCGATTAATAACGCCTAACTTGCGATCTCACCGCTAATAAGGCGGTGCCACCACCAAACACATAGGAGATTGAATCACAGGTGGTTCCACTTGCCGGTTGCAGCGATGCCAATAATAGATAGGGTTCAACTACTTGTTTGGGCCATGAGTGTAATATCTCTAATTTCTATAATTTATGTAAGGATTTATTTTGAATCATTCATAAGGACCTATTTGTAAAAAGTCAAGGACTTATTTGTAAAATTAGAGGACTTTTCTTGTAAATATAAAAATTTAGAGGGCTAAATTATTAAGTTAAAGAAAAAAAGAGAAAAAATGAGATCTTATCCACTTGCCTCCTAGACCTCTATTTCCATGGTGCATCAAAAAAAAGGAGAGGAAGGTGTGGTGCATGTGGAGAAGAGAAGAAAGAAGAAGAGGAGAAGAGAGGGAAGAAGAAGAGGGAGGAAAGAGGCTACAGTTTGGTATGGTTGTGACTATGACTATGGCAGCTATGGTTGGAAAAAAAAGGAAAAGCAGGTGTGACCTGTGACCTCCTATGTTCTACATGAGCTGTATGGAGAGAAAGAAAGAAGATAGGTGAAAAAACTAACACGAGGAGAGGAGATGGAGGAAAGGTAGAAGGATTTGGGCTTACAAAAAAGTTGGATCAAAATCTTTGAAGGCAAGTATTCCAATCCTTTCACTGTAATTCTAATCTTTTTTTGTCTTGGATATGAAATTTGAATTGTTTCTAGCCTTGAAATCTGATATCGTTATTGTTTGGAATGTAAAGGTTTGAATCTGAAATATTATCAAAGATTCACGACCCTTCTACTTTGTTTTGGCTATAAATCCCCTGCATAGATTTCCAATTTAGGCAAAACTTATTTCTCTCGAACATAGACTTGTAAACCTTTTTTTGATAGCTTACTTGTATGATTGGGAGTAAATCTGCTATCAAACATCAAAAATTAGATCAACTTTATAGAATCTATAAAATAGAGACTATAAGTTCTGACCTTTTGATACTAAACTGCCTATAACTTTCTATTGGAGACTCTGATTTATACAAAACTTACTTTGTTGAAACCAGATATATAGATCTTTCTTTGGATACTTAAATTGAGAGGTTTGGAGTCCAAATGACTGCCCAGACATCTGTTGAATTGATCCTATAGTTTCAAAAGCGAGATTTTGTTCTCGACTCTTGGTTCAGAATCATTTGTAACTCTTTGTTAGAAACTCCTATTTGTATGAAACATATTTTACCTGAATGTGATTGATTTAGCTTTCATATGATATCTTTCTTGAGTAATTTAGAGTATAATTGATTTTCCAAATAATTCATACATGCCTTTCAAATTCTGCCAAATCAAGCTTTTTTGTTGATGTTGTCTATTCTTGTTTCATCCTTTTGAAAATTAATTAAGCTAAAATCCTTTCTTTAATTGCACTTTAGATCATTTCTTGAATCATTGTATACTCTTTTTTATTTTTTCAAATTTGAATGCATTTGTGAAAGATATGGTTTATTATATTGATTCATAAAAAAGGCACATGTACATTTATTATTCCACATGTGCTTCCGATGTACTGTATTTTATTGTTTACACTATCTTTTTTGTACTATAGTGCCTTGATGGATAATTTAGACCTTTGCCAAAAATGGTAAAGGGTATGTGTTGAAACCCCTGTGTTGCTTTGTCGACCCCCCATTGACTTCACTCGGGCATTAGGGTGGATGGAGCTCCAAGCATGGGAGACTTATGTTTGCGGTCATCGAAAATGAATGAACTATATTATGTATGTGATCCTACAACTTACCTCATGTATTTTGATATGATATCCAAAAGCTTTAGTTATGTACTTCTATATGTGCTTTGGATAAGAATAAAATACATGTGATGCCAAATATAGCATTGAGCTTGTTTTCTTATTTGTTATATTGCTATGCTTTGAAAACATTTCATATGGTATTGATGTTATTCGAAATATTTCGTTTATCATTGATATATTTCAAAATATTTGTTATGCTATTGATATGCTCAAAATATCCTATGTGCTATTGATAATATGCTCCAAATGTCCTATACACCATTGATATGCTCGAATGTTAGGATAAGGACAAGGGGGGGGGGGGGGGGTGAATTAGTATAGTGGATTAAAAGCGTATGTTTGAAATTGATTCATTAATATGGTTAGTTCAGATAAAAACTTCTATCCATGAAAAGATGACTTGGTTGGAAGTTGCTTGAGTAAAGAGCAAAAATTGAATGGTTTGCAGCCAAAAAGATGAAAGTAAATTTAAACACTCACATTCAAGAACTCACGAACTTATAGTGGTTGGTCAAAGTGACCCACATCCACTTCCCAAGCCTTTTCGATGAGTAACTTCAAATTCCACTAGCAAATCCTTTTGAAGGAAGGACCAAACACCCCTTTACAACCCTTTTACAAGAAGTTCACACTCTTCTGAAGTTTTCAAAGAGAAAGGAGAGTGAACAAGCTAATGAAAACAAGACTTTGCAAGACTTTAGCTCAATTTCTAACTCTCAAAAAAGGGTGTTCTTCGGTGAAAAGAGGGCTATTTATAGATCCAAAGTGGATTCAAATTTGGGCTCCAAATTTGAAATCAATTTAGATTTCGATCTTTGGTGTCTGCTTTACTTTGTTAGAAATGGTACTACCACCTATTAGTCGTCAGGCCGACAAGTGCCAGGGCAGACTACCGCTGGCCAAGGCGGCGGTACTATCATGGTTGCACACTAGTGTTGGGTACTACCTAGGTGGCGATAGTACCACCCGACATTCATTTTGCCTAGGCGATTCTGCTTCCGCCTATTCAAACATTCCATTCAGGCCGTCTTGGAATGAATGGGCCAATCCAAAAGCCAAAAGGCCGATAGAGCCGGTTTGGCCCCCCATTTGAGCAAGATTAATTCAAAATCCTGCCCCTAAATGCATTACCAACTACGAAATTGAAACATAATTAATAGTGATTTGAACCGACATTCTTTCAAGTCTTATTTTTGGTGAGCTTTCTGATGAGACTTGGCGGTCTTCCGATACTTCCTCGGATTTCTTCCGGTGGATTCCCAACATGCTCCGGCTTGTGGCGTTAACTCCGCGAGTCTTGACAAACTTTCCAAACCTTTCGGCAAACTCCGTGAATTCTTGATGATCTTTGCAGCGAACTTCAAAAACTTGATAAGTCCGCGATTCGATCTTCGGTTGGTTGCGGACAACACTTCGGCGACCCTTTGGACTTCCGATGAACTTTTGAAACACGGGAGACTTGACGTAATAAGCTTTATGTTTCTAACCGCCGAAGTTAATCCTGCACACTTATCTTTGACAATATAAATTAGAACAAATATTTCACTAATTGATTTCATCCATCAAAATCCAAGATTCAATAATCCTCTCCTTTTTTTATGATGACAATCAATTGATGATGGAGTTACTCTTAACTCCCCTATCTATATGCCATATCATTAGAAGGTAAAAGCACTTGAATTCAATCTTTTGAATTCTAGCCAAATCCGATAGATTTCATTTTAACATAAAAAGCAATAAACAAGCGTTAGGCATAAATACAAAAAACGTTTTTTAAACAATGTCAAAGGTATTTACACTTATAATAACAAAAATATTAATTCCAACATGATAAGGATCAAGTGATATCCAAAGAGTGTTTTCAATATTTAAGACATGATATCAAATGAAAAAGTAAGCTTATCTCAAGAATAAAATTTTTTTTAAGCATTTATTGCAATACAATTGATTCATATTTCACTTTAAGCATTTACTCCAACATAGCAATAATTACTCCATCATAACCGTTTTATTTTTTTCTCCCCTTTGTCATCAACAAAAATAATGGAGGTGGAAGAAAACCATTCATTCATATGAAGAAAAGAAAAACCTCATTTGTCAGGCCCAGAGGGAGAATACAAAAGTCGATCAATTATTTGAGCCATGGAGGGAGCATGAAATCGTTAAGGAAGATAAATCAAGTCATAAAGTAATATGAAAGTGTCATTCAAAAATTATGATCCGAATCAAAAATTCATTCAAAAGTTGATTAGATGAAATGAAAATAACATCATGCAACATCATCCATAGTAGTCATAAGCATATCGAAGACAAGTGTTTAAAAAAAGAGAATAATAGCTATTCCGTGGGGGGCATGAAAATGCCTATCTCTGGTGATCTATTTTGCGGTTCATTTGTTCCACACTCCCTTCAAAATTTCAACTTGCTGCATGTTGATTTGAGTTTGTTGTGATGTGATTTGATTTAAAGCAAGCATGATTGGATCTTTTAGTAGATGGAGCAAGACTGCTTTTTTTTTTTTTCAGATGGTGCTGGATCAAGCGGGACTGGCGGGAGGAGATTCATTTCTCCTAAAAATAGGTGTTTTGAGTCGTTTTCTTGGTGGGGGTATTAGATCAATCCTTTTAGGTTGCCCTAATCTATAAGGCCATCTCTAAAGGATTGCATCTATTAAGCTTTTTTAGAAAACTACGTTTTATTGTGTTATATCTATCAACTTGTATTATTTCATCGGTGACATACACAAATGTTATGGGCAAAAATAATCTAGTGATCAACCTTTCATATGACAACATTGAAAGTCTTTGAGAAAATTTCTATCATGTGTTGTCTAATCAAATAACAGCGATTGTTTTGTCTAGTCATGATCCAATACATGGTACTTAGTTCTAACATACTAATCTCATCATGGTGAAATTGCTTGGAAGTAGAATGCTTATAATGATGTGATGAAGTATTTTTCAAAATTAAAAGATAATAAGATACTGCAACTTTTAGAAATGATGCCTAGGTTAGGATTAGCAAAAGATCATCTTTAAGGCTTGGTGGGTTGCTCGATTGCATCCATATCCCATTGCCCTCTAAAAATAACATCATCTATTCTTTTCTTTAATTCCAAGTAGCTTCACATATGGTGCGATCAAAAATCTAAATTATGGTTCCTAACATATAGGTAGTCAAAACATCATCTTCAATATTCATGTTATATAAAATAGCTTAACCAACCTACTTGATTGGTTTCGTTAATTTGCAAAGATAGGTAGAGCATTTAGATTGACAAACCATCTAATAGGTTCTAGGTTTCCCTAGTTCACCTAGATCAACATGTTTGCCCTTATGTATGACTTTAGAATCAAAATTTGGGTATCTTAAAGGCTACCTCATTAGATCTAAAGAGAGGGTGGGTCAAATGAATCTCCTTTCTTTTCCTTTGCCTCTTGATGATTTCTTAGGAGCCATATCTATTCATGATGAAGAAAACAAAAGAAACAATAAGGAAAAGACAAGCAAATGTGAAGAGAAGAGAAAAATTGTAGATTTTACCTTCTTTGAGTTTCCTAGGGAGGTGAGGAGCTTGAATCAAGAAAAAAAGCCTTTGTTAGCCCTTTAGGAGGAAGAAAATGGATGGAGAGGTTTGGAGGTTTAAGAGGAAGAGGGGGTTGAATGGGTGGGTGTTTTATCGGTTCTACATCACCGGGTTAACACCCCCCCCCTTTAATATATATTTTAGAGGTGTTATTGCCAGCGGTGATTGCTACCACACGGGGAGAGCCAGTACAAGTGGTATTTTGGTCTTCTTGATTCTACGCACCAAAATTTTTTTTTTAAATTTGTTTTTAAGTGTGTTGAAATGAGATGAGATGTAATCATAGATCAATTTTTTGAGATATAAAATTAAAATGAGGGAGGCAAATCATGAAAAGTAGAGTTTTAATAAAATCTCAAAGTTTTGAAAAAAATATATAATGATGCTCATTCACAGGACAATTTAACATGCCTATTTCCCTCCTTAATAAAAGTCAAATTGTTTTTTCATTTAAAGGTTTTGTAAAAATGTCACTAATTGATGTTTTGTATCAATAAATTCAAGAGTGACATTTCTTTGGTAACATGATCCCGCGTATAAAGTGATGTCTAATGTTAATATGCTTAGTTCTAGAGTGTTGAATAGGATTTTTTGGTTAGACAAATAGCACTTGTATTATCACATTTTATAGGAATGTTTTTTTTAAATAATTCCATAGTCTTCTAGTGTATTTTTTCATCCAAATAACTTGTGCAACATGCACTTGTAGCTATGTATTAAGCTTCCATGGTGAAAACTGAATTTTTTTTTTTTTGGTCTTGTCAGAAACAAGTGCATGTCCTAAAAATTGGCATGTTAGGATGTGCTTTTCTATCTATTTTTACATCCACCAAAATCACATCTACATAGGCTTTTAAATTAAAGTTATCAGATTTTGGATACCATAATCCTACATTAGGGTCCCTTTAAGATATCTAAGAATTCTTTTTAACTTTAAGGTGAGACAACTTAGGATTAGCTTGGAATTTGCACAAAGTCCTAACCTAAACATGATATCGTCTGGTTGAAAGGAGATAAAGTAGGCTACCTATCATCCCCCTATATGTTTTTTGATCAAAATTTTCTCCATTTTCATCCAAGTCTAATTTGGTGGAAGTACTCATTGGAGTGTTGATGGCTTTTGATCCATCCATATTAAATCATTTTAACAATTCTAATGTATATTTGGATTGATTAAGAAATATACCATTATAAGTTGTTTAATTTATAATCCATAAAAAGAAAGGTTAATTCTCCCATTAAACTCATCTCAAATTCATGACTCATACACTTGGCAAAAGATTCACATAGTGATTCATCCAAGAACCAAAAATAATATCATCAACATAAATTTGAATAATAAGAAAATTATTTTCAAAATATTTAATAAACAATGTAGCATCAACCTTGCCTTTAGTAAAATTATTTGAAAAAAAAAGAACTAAGTCTCATATTACCAAGCCCTAGGGGCTTGTTTTGAATCCATATAGAGTCTTAGTTAATTTAAACATATGATTAGGAAAGAAAAGAATTTTCAAATCCGGTGGTTGTTCAATATATACTTCTTGGGAAATAAAACCATTTTAAAAGCACTTTTGACATCCATTTTGAAATAGTTTAAAATCATTACTACTAGCATAGGTAAGAGCATCCTAATGGCTTCTAATCTTGCCATAAGAGCGAAGGTCTCTTCATAATCAATACCTTCTTCTTGGTTGAAACCTTTGGCCACTAATCTAGCCTTGTTTCTAACCACAATACCATATTCATCTTGTTTGTTTCTAAAGACCCATTTAGTACCAATAACTAAATGGTCATTAAATCTAAAACAAGCTTCCATACCTCATTCTTCTCAAATTGATTTAACTCTTCTTGCATTCGATAACCCAAGAATCATTTTTTTCAAAGGCATCATTAATGCATTTTTGGTTCAACTTGAGAAAGAAAAGCAGCATGGGCACAAAAATTCTTTAAAAGAAGAGCGAGTTTGAACCCCTTTAGATGTATCTCCTATAATTAACTCCTTGGGATAAGCATCTATATACTTCCATTTCTTGGGTAAGGAAGTTTGGGAAGAAGATGCATTCAAGTTATCATTTTGAGGAGGGGTTCATTCAAATTCAAATTATTAAAGACCAAATCATCATCAAAAATCTTTTTTTCTTAAATTCAGAAATTTCATTAAAAACTACATGAATAGATTCTAAGGTTCTTTTGTTGAAAACATGAAAAAGCCTTAGACTGAGGAAGAATAACCAAGAAATATACCTTCATTGGTTTTGCATTGAATTTTCCTAAGGCATCCTTTTCATTTAAAATAAAGCATTTACAACCAAAAAACTTTAAAATAAGAAACATTGGGTTTTTTATCATTCCATAATTCATATGGAGTTTTAGATAGGGATGGCCCCTTATCAGAACTCTATTCATAACATGGTAGTCCGTGTTCCAAACTAAAAAAAAAAATATTTTGGTAAATTATATTCATTTAACATGGTTCTAGCCATTTTCTTTATAAATTTCTATTTTTCCTTTTCACTACTCCATTTTTTTGTTGGTTTTCTTGGTTGTTATAGTTATATCCGTTTATTTCACAAAAAATTTTTGAAGTCATGGTTTTTGAATTCACCTCCATGAATCACCCCAATTAATGAAATCATAAAACCTTTTTTTTCATTTTGAGTGAGTTTACAAAATTTAGAGAAACATTCAAAACAATCACTTTTTGTGAGCCAAGAAATAGGTCCAAATGTATCTACTATATAGTCATCCACAATTTGAGGCATTTTTTTGCTACCCTCCTAGGCTTGTTATGTCAATTGGTTCAAATAAGTCCAAATGGATCACAATGGTCTAGTGGTGCTAATTTGATTTTTAATTTTGAAACTAGTTTTTATTTTTTTCCCTAGTTGACATGCATCACATACTTTGTCATAATGACAAACTTCATGTTTGGGATTCCTTTTTACTAACTCTTTAGATGAAATCTTAGAAATTAGTTTCATCTTGCATGGCCTAATTTCCTGCCAAAGCCAAGCATCATCATTCAAAACTGAAAAACATATTTCATTACTTAATTCATCATATTTATAATTAAAGGACATTGTTTTGTTTTAAAACAATAATGGATATGAATATGTCATTGTTTGGTTTTCAATCTGCAAACATTAGATTCAAATCTAACAACATAACCTTATCACATAATTGACTAATGCTTAAAAGATTATGTTTTAAAACCATCAACTAGTAATATCATTAATTGAAAAACTTGATTTATTACCTATGGTTCCTTGCCAATGATTTTTTTTACCCTTGTTGTTATCTCAGAAGGGTGACATACCCTTCTTCTTTGCTAGTGAGCATAGAGAAATGAGATGGATCTCCGGTCATGTGCCTTGAGCATCCACTATCAAGATACCATTTCTTTGCTCCTAGCTTGTGAGTTTGTCTATAAAGAGGATGGTTTTAAGTACCCATTTGATTTTGGGTGCCTTACAAGTTGATCTACTTAATTTGTAATTTAACATTGAATTGTTTATGGTTCCTTTAGGAACCCATATCAATTTTTTTTGTGGACTAATTTTCTTGAATGGACATTTATAAATAATATGTCCAGTTTTCTAAAAATTACATTTCAAATGGGGTGATACATGCAATGTGGATCCTTTAATGAAGGTGGTGGGATTTTGGTGAGAACCTCACAAACCGATTCCACTTCTTTTCGGCCCGTGACTCTTGTTAGAAGGATCATGTCCAAGCCCTTACTACCGACCTTAAACTTGTTTAGGGTCTCTTTGAAAATAACAATTCTCATTTTTTAGATTGCATCTAAGTATTCACACTTAGAGCATGGGGGTAGAAGAAAGTTTGAAGACTATTGAACTTACTTTTCAATAAAACATGCTCTTTCTTTTAATAAATTAAAACTTCTTGCTAATAGTTCTACATTCATCAAATAACTCATGGCGATAGAAAGTTCATCAAAGATAATTCTTCATTAAATAACTCACTAACCTCTTCTCCTAATGCCATTAATTAAAGTGAAGTTAGCCTCCTCTTTGTTGCTTGCTTTTTCAACCTCGAGAGTCACTTGAATTATCGTGGCCTTCAATGCTTTTTTTCTTCTTGGATTACTTCTTCTTGGTCAAAGGGGCATTCATCTTTGAAGACTCGGCTTCTACACTAGTATAGCAAATAACTTGGTCCTTTTATATTCAGAGTTTATTTTTTTTTATATCTTTTTTAAATTTATTTTTTCTTATGAACTTTTTTTGAATTTTAGGTTAAAAATACAATGTCATTATCTTCCTAATCCTCATCACTAAATTTCCTTTCAAGTGGTCTTCTTGTGTTCTTAGTGCCATATCCACAAACTTTGGAACCAATCCTAACCTTCAGTCGTGGCTCTTCATCTTTAATAAGGTCATTAGATAGATTTATATGAAGTTCTTCATCAGCGGAAATACTTTAAGATCCTTCCCTAATGGCCATATCCCTTTAGATCTTAGCCTCTTTGCCAGGGTCTTAAAAGATTAGTTAAAAAATTCAAATCCAAAAAAACTTTTTCACCAATAGCTTTAGGACCCAAAAATGACATCCATAAAGCGGGTACATTAATGTCTCCAATGGACTCATTTGGTTCTCATAATGAAGCCAGAAAGTTCTTCCAAAGTACAAGAAGGATATGACATTGAGAACATTTTTTCACTCAAAAAAATGCTTCAAGTGATGAGGACCTGTGCCAAATATCAACTGCCCACTTTGAATCAAAAATTTTAAACTCTCATTCTTAAGAAGGAATAAAATAAAAACATTCAAAATAAACATTGAACCAAAAAAAAGAATAACTCATTACGCTATGAATTTTGCAAGAAGCCATTTTTAATAATGTTGAATGTTTGAAGTCCAAGAAGAAGCAACAAAGAAGAAGAAATCTTTAAAAGCAACATAGGATATGTCCAAGCCCGTTAAAATAAGTGAAGGTAATGGAGTGAAAGAGCGCATCTCTTTGATTTGTATCTCTCTTGGGTTTTAAACCAATACTGGATTTAGTTAATGAAAATTTATCTTCTACCCAGCTTTCAAATGCCTTTCATGAATTATTTGATGAATGTAGAACTATTAGTAAAAAAGTTTAATTTGTTGAAAAGGGAAAGATTTCTCTTAGTTGATAAACTTGGATAGTTTTAAATCCTGGAACAAGGAACTAAACAATTTGCAGCTAAGTAATAAAAAAATTAACAAAAAAATGTAAACACTCACATTCATGAACATGATGATGTATAGTGGTTTTGGTCATATTCCCATGAAGAGGAATCGATTTACGGCCCGTGATCTCACCATCTTCCAACTACCTCCTTTAAAAGGACCAAATACTACATGTATCATCCCTTTCAAAGTGCAACTTTTGTTGCAAAACTTACATATTTTCCATAAACATTCGCTAAGAAACTTAGCCCACATAACTTTTCAGGGTTCCTAAAGGAACTAACTAAAGATTTTAAAGAACAAAGATAAGATTAAGATATCAATTTTTGAGACACAAAATTAGTTCAAATGGGTACCAAAAAAATCATCATTTAGTAGACACATTCACCCGGTGTCGGGCAAGACATCATACCATGATAAAGAGATACCACCAAGGCATATGCATCAAGATCCATCTACCTCTGATGCCACTAGCTAAGACGGCGGGTATGTCACCTTCGCCCAACAAGGGCAAAAAATCATTGGCAAGAGAACCAATGGTAACAAACCTTTTAATTGATGATGTGTTGCTGGTTATGGTTTAAAAGCATAATTTTTTAAAGATTAGTCAATTAAGGATAAAGGATATACTATGAAACCAAAATATAATGCTTGCATTATTGAAACCCGACACTCTTAACATATCTATGATTGCACTAAAACAAAATAATGTTCATACACTATAAACATCAGTGAACTTAGCAACTCTGGGATTGAGGTTTTTTTCATTAACTCAGGGATGTTGCTAGCATAAGATCTTTGAAGTCATACTAGCATGAAACCAATCTCTCAATGAACATCTAAAGAACTTGACAGTGTATTCCTAATGTTGTCTATTGAAAAGATGGTTGCCAAGGATACTAGAACTCTGAAGGAAATAAAAAAACTAGTTTAAATCAAAAAAACTCAAAATAAGGCCCCTAGACATTTTTCTTGATCCATAGTTGTTTTATGATAACTCTAAGAGCAAAGTAGACGAATCTTTGACGGATCAACCTTCAGAATCAAAATAGGGGATTCAACAATACATGCCTTTTAACAACGGTAACAAAGTAGATCGACCTTTTACAAATTCTAAAGAGATGAGGCATCACAAGAAGGTAATCAGAGCACCAAACAAAGCCCTGTGGGGCTGCTTCCTAAGTGAACTACCCTCTTCTGCCCTCAACCTTAAACCAGACCGGCCCAAAAAATCTCATCAAGGAAACTTTAAAAAGCTCAAAGACCCAAACGAGAACTCCCTAGCCTCTCTCTTTATCCGGATAGAGGTGGACTTCCCCTGGAAGAATGACACACTCTCACAGGGTTTTATTAGCTGGGCGACATTTTTTTGATATCCTCAACCCCTAGGTCCTATCTGCCTCGCCTCTTCAAATCGCCTTTGTCCTCAAGGGGATGTTCCATGAAATGGTTTGACCCGTCCTGAACTCACTTATGGATTCCCACGTGTGACAATTCAAAAAGTGGTAAATTAGTCCAAGCCACCATGAGTACTTCAATGGAGTGACATCGACAACGCATCAAAACCTCCATCATTCAAGACTATCAAGGGTTGGGTTTGAATATTTTCATCATCTCAAGATTGTTAGCGCTTGATCCGGGGACATTTGTTCTCCAACTTAGGCATCAAGCATGACACACGGGAAAAATAGGTGAACATGGCTCTTCGTGTACTTGTCTCTTTTATACGCCCATAGTTAATGCACTCCTGCAGATCCGAGGGACTAGGGGCCCATAAAATATGGAGATAGCCCTCAACCTCCTCTACTGTCACCAAGCCCTTTCGAGGAAATATGTTTAAGATAAACCTTGATCTATTGAAAATTTTCTTAATTATGGCCATGGTGTCGGGCTTTGTAAAGAGTTTCTTCGCTTGAGCTGGAGAGATTATCCTTTAGCAAGCTTGAGGAACTTGAACATAATCAATTAGATTCGTCAACCTCGACCACCTCAGGAAATAACTACATATTTTAGAACGTAGGGGTCACGACCAAAATGTCTTTATATAAAGTTACATTTTGCTAGATGAATGATAATTTGTTCTTATACCACCATAATAACATGTAAGCCATGGGCCCATTTCTTTTTCCCACCCCACACTCCCTTGAGGCGAACAATCGTAAAAGGTCACGCTCTAAACTACTGCTGCTCACCAACCGCTTGGCTGTAAAACTTGTGGATGATATGAAAGTGTCAAACTTGAGTTTGGTGATTATGAGGAATAACTCGTCCAAAATTTACAACGATGCTAGGACCCATCTCTTGGAACACTTCTAAATTGGACCTTGGCATCCTACGCACTTAACAATATTTTCGTGCAACCGAGCAATACTAGCGGAGGTAGAGATTTCAGAGCACAAAATGAGCCAACAAATCGAGGTTTTACAAATTATAAAGGATTGTGCTTACCTTGGAAGGTGCAGCAGCGCTAAAGATGAAATCCATGGAGATGTCAATCCACACTCACTTGGTGCTTGCTAAATTTTGTAGTTTTTTTCGATGCCACCGTTTCACCCTTTTGTTGTTGACATACATCATATTATGCCATGTATTTTAAATTTTTTTTCATCAAACCACAATAAAATTTTGTTTTACCACTATTCCTCGGTGTTCTAAATCCGAAAGTAAAAGGAGATGCTTGAAAGCAGTGCATTCGGCGCACGACCCCTATTCCTCCAAGGGGAGTCGGTGTCGCAGAAGGATGGACCTTGTGGCATAGATCCCCAATGGTAAGTATCGGGATAAGTACCAGATCCTTGGTAATTTTTTTTTAATAGAGTTAAGGGGGGCTGGTCCTTTCTTCCATTCCCTCCCTTAATATCCCAAGGACTACCAAATTAGGAAGAGGAGATGAAATTCAAATTGCTTCAAGTACACATAACAACGATTCATGAATAATCTTTTCTTACCTTTTGGACTCATAATTTCCTAATCAAATTCTAAAAGTTTGGTTACCCATTTTTTTTTGAAGCTTTTCTCCAAAAAATTTAAGGTTTCTATGGTCGGTTTTTTTTGAAATTATATTCTCATTAGGACCCTTCATTGTTACTCGATTTGACCCTTGCAGCATTTGTTTATCATAGATAGACATTTTTTTAGCTATCAAGGGAGAGCTTTCTTGGTAAAGTAGCGGCTCCATGGGCACTTTATATCATAGAAGGAGTCCACGGTGAAACAGACGCCAAAATCAATGCCATGAAGGGTCGGTTAAAAAATGGTAATGCTATTCTAGCATCGAAATCGCCATGGCTGCCTTAAGTTTAAAATTTGCAGAGGCAGCCTGGGAAATTTAGGAACCCATCTTTTTCTCTAGAGAAGTGAGGCGTACTTAATCTTAGGATGTTCTTCTTTTTCATGAATTTAAAGGTAGCCATGCTAGTCGAAGGAACCCACGGTAGCACTACCTCTAATATTTGTAGGTTTCACCATCTCCCATGATTGCTTGACCCAAGTTGGATCTACTGAGAGTCACCTAGATTATGTGCTCCAAGGCACTCTACTTTTGTTCAAGATATTCTGACAGTTTAGCCAAAAAAGTATTCTCCAAGGATCGCTTTAATAGATGCAAGTCCTTCTCTTGGAGCCTGGTACATGGGTCAAATGAGAATATCATCGGTAAATATCAAAGACGAATTTCAGAAGAAAGCTCCAAAAATCTGAGTTCATGGAACCTCGAAGGTCAAGGGCATTAGTGAGTCCAAAGCTAATAAGACCATAGTGGTGGAAGCTTGATGGGAAAAGCTATTTTTTTGGGATGTCGCCTACAACTAATTTAGTGGTAAAAAAACCGAAGGTCCAATAATAAACCACCTAGCTGCCCTCTAACTCATAAAGGAAGTTCATCCAACACCATTGGGCTTGGGTAATTTGTCCTGACGTTGATATAATTTATTAGGTAGTTGATGCACAAGTCAAGTTATTTTGCATGACAAGCAAAACTTGGTGAGGACTAGGGTTTTGGAGGTTTATAAGCCAAGCCTCCACCTATTTCAAGCATAAGAAAATGATCTTCAATCTAAAGCCATTTCCCAGACTGAGGAGGAGGGTAGAAACCTATAGCGTTCTAGTGGTCCCCTTAAAAGAATTGAAATTGAATTGGTCAGGGTTCTATCAGTAGTTGAAGACATCACATTATGTGCTCGATAAAAAAAACAAATTTTCAAATCCTAACAAGAATAAAAAGATTTGATCTTTCACTTTATCTTTTCCTCTGAGAGAGAGATGTCATCAAAAAGTCACCATTTATTTTGTGCAAAAAACTTTTCCATTACGTTGTATGTGCATAAACAAGGTTTTGTGAGCTTAGATTTCTGCATAATCCCTGCTAGTGACTTATCTTTAGGATCCTCCTCTAATTTTTTTTGAAAAGATTTCAAGAGGTCCACCAGAGTCATTCCATTCAATGCCCAAAGACAGCCTCATAATTATCAATTGGTAGAGGAAGAAGCTGGATGCCAATTTCTTTTTGGTCTTGGTAAAGTTTCCACGGCGGGCATCTTTCTTTCACACATAGATTCGACCGCATAATCACCTTTATGTTTTAAACCCATTTCTTTGCTCAAGGGGAGCACCATATGGACCTTTCATGAAAAAGTGCTGCCCGCTTCGATGAGAATGGTTTTTTAGTTGTTGTTTGAGAAGGCTCAACTTTTTGCTTCTGATTCGACAATGGTGAGCATCTCATTTATCATAAATGTTATTTTTGATGGGAAATTTTCTATTACGCCTTCTTCCTCATGTTCAAAAGATTGACCTAGCCTGCATAATGACCTAGCTCCAGTTCAATCACAAGCATCCAACCTTTTCAATGATGTTGGCCGGTTGAAATCTAGTAACATAACCCCCCTTTATAGATCGTCCTCCTCAAGCTTTCTCTTGTCAACTTTTTTGCAGAACCATTGGGGGCATCTTTTTAAGTTAGGAGTGACCCTAGTCTTCTATAATTTCTTGCGGGTTCAATGGTTCCAGTTGAAGTCAAAGCAAAAGAGACAATCGCCATATTTGCAGGATTGCACCCAGCGCTTTTAATTGCCCCGATTTTTTTGTTTCAAGCCCTCAATAAATATTCTAATAGCATATTTTTGCTAAACTAATCATGAGTTTACTAGATAACTATTCTCCTAGTTTCATCATAATAATGGTGGAGGTTTAGAGCATCTATAAATAGTTGTCCATCGAAAAATACTGAGGCCCGGCGGGAAAAATAGCTCCTTCATTGAATTATCAGGTTGAAGGACGTATGTAAGTCAAACCAATCATAATCAAAATTCACGATGGCATCCCCTTCAAGATGTACAGCCATTTTTGGGACCATAGATGTTCACATGGTTTTTAGGGTACCATGGGATGGTCCGGCACTGTCCAACTTGAGCTCCTTCTTTCCCATCTAGGGAAGTCCACCTTTGGTGTGGGATATCCTTGGGATCGGCATTTAGAGCTTCTCTCCTAGAGGTCATCTTCGACCGAGTTCCATCCTTTGATGTGTTCTTTGGCTCATGGGTGATTCCAAACTAAGTTCTAAGAAAGAGAGTCACCCCTTTCAAGTATCTCCTTTTCAGGTTCTCAATCTCATCCTTCTAAAGAGATGAATAGTGGGAATGTCATAGCATATGTCTGGTGGTTATTTTTAAATATGTAGCACCATGTAATGTTGTCAACAAAGAAAAGGTGAAATAGTGGTATCTGTGAAAACTATCAACCACTACCCATGCCCGCAGATTGCATTTTTAATCCGACATCTCCATTTTCTTCTACTCTAGTTGCTACTGGAGCCACATTTATCAAAGGTAAAAAAAAACTTTGTAATGGTTGATCAAAAATGGTAAACATAATTATTTTTGTGCCGTGGGGTAAACTGTTTCACATTACTATTAGTATTACTTAGTTTTTCAGGAAAATATTTAAAGAGGCATCTGGATGCCAAGGTCAGCCATTCTATACCCAACATAGCCACTAGTAAATTGGACCGAAGTTATTTTCTTGGTCACCAAACTCAAGATAGTTTCAAAGCATATCATCAACAAACCTGGTCAAATTTAGGATGGTGAACAGGGTTGAGAGATGTACTTTGAACTTCTTTGCAATGATGTGGACCAAAGGAGAGATGACCTTTCTTATTAATGGTGGTTATTTGTACATATCATTCATCTATAAAATATACCCATATGAAGTATTATTTGGTCGGCTCTTTCGTTTGTGATTCCAAAGTATGTAATGTGTGTGCCATAAGATAGATCAGTTGGTCAAGATTTAATCGACAATCTTCTTTCCAGCTGTTAAAGGATCTCTTCTACCGCCAATTTCAATAATCTATTCTTCCACTGGTAAGAAGTTTAAAGAGAATTTTAGTAGAGATTAGGCTTATCTGGCTCCACAACCATACAAACAACTATCCATCAACACTTTGTGAATCTGCTCTATCTCTTCTCTTTTCAACTTTTTATATTGTAGCCGGGACTGAGCCGTGGTACATTAGAAGGGCTAAGGTGATGTCCAAAATTCACCCTATCTTCTAGGCGTCATGGTTTTGAAGCTCCTCTTGGTGTTGGGAGAACAAAAGTCAGATAATTGCCATTAAAGTGTACCACTAATGATGGATATTTCCAAGCTCAGTCAAGGTTCCATTCAAACCCTGGTAATCATTTGCATCATCTATTTTCTAACCAAGTACTAGTTTATCGAATATATTCAAACCAAGACGCTAATGGGAATCATATGAGTTTGAAGACCCATCTTCCTTGAATTTAGTATGTTCTAATCAGTTGAAATTGAGTGGATAATCCTTCTTTAATTATCACCATGATAGACTCTCCAAGATGGTCCTAAACTAATCAAACCAGCCTAATAAAAACCCTCCAAGATGTAATAAATCCCACCATACCACCTTTATGGTTTAAAGAGAAAATAATAAGCTCTATTTCTCCAAATAGCTAACATTTGATGCATCTTCTTCAAAATTTTTTCTTACCTAAGGAATGGAAGTATATAGATGCCCATCAAAGGAGCTAATTATAGAGACACATCAAAAGAGTTCAAACTGGTTTTCTTTTTAAGAATTTTTTTGTCAACGCCTACTTTTTTTTTTTCTCAAATTGAACCTAAGTGCATTGATGAAGCCTTAAAAGATGATTCTTAGGTTATCATAATACAAGAGGAATTGAACCAATTTGAGAGGAATGAGGCAAGAAACTTGTTCCTAGACCTAGTGACCATTTAGTTATAGGTACTAAATGAGTATTTAGAAAAAAGCAAGATAAATTTGGTATCATGGATTGAAAATAAAGCTAGATTAGTGGCCAAGGAGTTTCAACCAAGAAGAAGGTATTGATTATGAAGAGACCTTTGCTTTTGTGGTAAGATTAGAAGCCATAAGGATGCTCCTTGCCTATGCTAGTAGTAATAATTTTAAGTTATTTCAAATGGATGTCAAAAGCACTTTCTTAAATGGTTTTATTTTAAAAAAAGTGTTTGTTGAACAACCACCTAGTTTTAAAAAACTCTCTTTTTTTCCTAATCATGTGTTTAAATTGACTAAGGCTCTCTATGGTTAAAAATAAGCCCCAAGAGCTTGGTATAAGAGACTTAGCTCTTTTTTTTTTTTTTAAATAATTTTACTAAAGGCAAGGTCGATACTATATTATTTATTAAATATTTTAAAAATAATTTTCTTATTATTCAAATTTATGTTGATGATATTATCTTTGGTTCTACAAATGAATCACTATATGAATCATTTGCCAAGTGTATGAGTCATGAGTTTGAAATGAGTTTAATGGGTGAACTAACCTTCTTTTTTAGATTATAAATTAAACAACTTTAGTGATGGTATATTTCTTAATCAAACTAAATATGCATTAGAATTATTAAAATGATTTAATATGGATGGTTCAAAAAGGCCATAAACACTCTTTATGAGTACCTCCACTAAGTTAGACATGGATGAAAAGTGGAAAAATTTTGATAAAAAAAAAGATATATAGGGAATGATAGGTAGTTTATTTTATCTCACCGTAACTAGACTAGGATATCATATTTAGTATAGGATTTTTATGCTAGATTTCAAAGCTAATCTAAGTTATCTCATCTTAAAGTCATTAAAAAATCCTTAGATATCTTAAAGGAACTTCTAACCTAGGATTATGGTATCCAAAATCCAATGACTTTGATTTAATAATTTATATGGAAGCGATTTTGTGGGATGTAGAATAGATAGAAAAAAAGCACATCTAGAACATGTCAATTTTTAGGACATGCACTTATTTCTTGGACTTCCAAGAAACAAAACTGATTGCACTATCTATGGTCAAGTCAAATACATAGCCGCAAGTGCATGTTGTGCACAAGTTGTTTAGATAAAAAAATACATTAGAAGACTATGGAATTCATTTAAAGAATATTTTCATAAAATGTGATAACACAAGTACTATTTGTTTAACTAAAAAATCTCATTCAACACTTTAGAACTAAGCATATTGACATTAGGCATCACTTTATATGAGATCATGTCAATAATAATGATGTTACTCTAGAATTTATTGATACAAAACACCAATTAGTGGACATCTTCATAAAACCTTTAAATGAAGAACAATTTGACTTCATTAGAAGAGAATTAGGCATGCTAAATTGTCCTAATGCATGAGTTGTTGTATGTTTTTTTTCAAAAAAAATTTTTTTCATCTTTTATTTTTCATGAACTCATATTGATATTATCTTTTTTATTTATCTTATGACATCTTTTTGATTTCATATTTTGAATGGAGCTTTCATTTTTATCTTTCTCCATCTTGCATTGATACTCCTTTCTTCTATTAATGATTTTTTAGCATCATATACATGAATCTTCATTGATGATTTTTTTTAATATCATGCTTTTTTAATGACTTGGGAAAATTGATTCTATCGATTTTATACTCCCTCTACTTCTATTGGCATGAATAAATGGATTTCATAATTTTTTTACACTTTTCATCATGAAATTTGAAGTTTGATAATTTTGTCTTCATGACACATGAACTATTTTTTTTTCTTATCTTTATGTCATGAACTTTGCAAAAGAAGAAGTTCTACAAATTTTTATTGCTTGAATACTCTCTTCGATTTCATTCATGCAAATTTGATGAATTTTTAACTCTTGTGCAAAATTTTGTCTTGAGTTTTAAATGGTTTGATTTTATTTTAACTTGATGAATGATAATGCCAAGATAGCCTTCATGAATTTTTCCTTATGAGAATTGTTAGCTCCTTTATAAATTTTTTTTTTTGAATCATGAAAATGAATCATGACTTTTTTCATGAGTTTTGAGCTTAAATGATCTCTCTTTTCTTCCTCATGAATTTTTTCTTGAATGAATGTCATGAGCTCTTAATGAAATTTTTGATGAATGTTTTGCTTCAATGATCTATCTTTTCACTTAACAATTTTTATGGCTTAAATTTTCAATCAAATTGCTTCTTTGAACTTTTTCTCAATCTTTTCTTGAATGAACATTCATAATTTTTATCATGAGTTTTATGAATTTTATGTTCAAATGATCTCTTTTCTACCTCACTAATTTTATTTGGTAGAAATGATTCTTGTAAGCTTTTTAATGACTTGAATGATTCACTTTTATACTTCAAAGAATTATTATGCAGAATTAACTCTTAATTTTTTTCATGTATGAATTTTTTCATGAGCTCTTAGAAATTCTTATGAATTTTGGCTTCGATGATCTATCTTATGATTTTATAGATATGAATTTTCAATAAGAATGAATGAATCATTTTTTTTATTCTTCTTGATGGATTTATCCTTCTTTTTTTGCCATTTTTTCAAAAAACTTCAATTATAATATTTGGCATCAAGGCCCATTTCATTTTTGTTGATGACAAAGGGGGGAGAAAAATGTGGCAAATTGAATTGATGACTTGATGGAATGATAAATGCTTTGTATGTATGATGACAAATGTATTGTACCATGCTTTTATTGACGAAAAAAATGCTTATCATTAAAAGCATTTAATGTATCACAATATATGTAGTGTATCGCAAAGCTATATTGCAATATGGAATGTATCATGCATCGCAAATGGCTATGCATGCTTAAAATGTTAATTTTGTAAGATTGTTATCATATCATATTTAAATTTGGTATCTTTCATTGATATGATAAGTTATCATTTCATTTGAATGATGTAAGCTAAAATGATATCATTCTTTTGATTTGTGCATTTTATTTTGATATCATTTGATTCCTTACTACATTTCAAAATTATAGTTAGTATCATTTGTTGAAATGATGATTGTCCATCATCATTCAACATTGAACTAGAAAATGAATGTCATACCTTGACATCATTTTCAAATTAGAAAAAAAATATGAAGTTTCATATTTGGGAAAAAATCATGCTTGTTGAGCATGATGATAAGTTCAAAAATGCAACTTATTATTTTTTTTTGGCTTAAATTCAAGGGGTTTGAATTCAAGTTTTTTTTTCAAAATATGGCATATAGATAGGGGAGTTGAGATTAACTCCATCATCATTGATTGTCATCATCAAAAAAAGGGGGAGATTGTTGAATCTCAGATTTTGATGATGAAGTCAATTGATAGGTTATTTGATCTAATCCATATTATTAAGATAAATGTGCAGGATTAACTATGATAGCAATGAAACATAAAGCAAAATTGCGATGAGTCAAGTATGTTAGGGAGTTTGAGAGTCCGTTGGAAGTCCAAAGGTTCATTGGAAATGCTGCCGGAATGAAGCCAAGAATGAATTGGGGGACTTGCCAAAGGTTTGAAAAGTTCATTTGGGTTCACTCAAAAGTTCGGGGAGTTCATCCGAGAAAGTTCAAAAGTTTGCCAAAAGATTCATCAGAACTCTCCATAAAGTTTGGAAGCCTGTTGGGGAGTCCATCGGGAAGATATCCAAAGTTCATCGAAGTTGCCAAAATTCTTCTAAAAAGAAACTTGATGTCACCGATTATATTTACTTTAGAAATATGTTTATAATTTCATAGTTAGCATGTAATTAGGTTAGGATTAGTGATAATCCTAATCCCTAGTAGAATCAACCAGGCCTTAACTGAATTGGATTGGGATTCAAGGCCCATTCAGTTTGGTTTTGAACCATGTTTGGTGGTGGCACCACTAGGAAGGGAATAGGTTCCCAGTGGAATAGGTTCCCGTGTGATTCATAGGTGTGGTACCAGTTAATGGTGGTACCACCGGGTTATTACCTATCAAGGGGTGGTACCACTTGACTTATGTGGTGGTACCGCCCTCCACAAAAGTTCGAGACCTTGACCCGACCGTGCCGGGTGGTATGGTACCAGATTTAATTGATAGACCATGGTCAACTAGTGGTGGTAGTGGTACACCACTAGTGAGGTGGTACCACCAATACAAAAAATCTGAGATGTGATTCTTTTTTGCTCCATTTTTAAAGCCAATTAAGGCTATAAATACCCCTTACTTCAATTGGCTAAGCACATTGAGAAGTGATAAAAAATTGAGTCAAAACTCTAGCAAAATTTTTTTAAAAATTTTTGAGTATTCACCTCCCAAAGTCACACTTATAAAAGTTCTATAAGAGAGTGTGAACCACTTAAAAAAAGTCTATAAGAGGGGTGTTTGGTCCTTCCCCTTCAAAGAAGAATTGATAGTGAAAGTTGGGAACCTCATCGGAGGAGGTTTAGAAATGGACATAGGTCATTTGACCAAACCATTATAAATCACTGCATACTTCTCTTGGTGTGAGTTTTAAATTGCTGCATTTCAATTTTTTACTTGGTTACAATCTCTCAATCTCCTTCTCTCAACTCTCTTTTCATATTCAATCAAAACATTCACTTTGCTCAAAATCATTTTCATTAAACCTAAACTTCTCAGCAGAATTAATTTGAATTTATGACTGTACAATTCTTTTTTATCGAATTGATTTAAATTTATGATTTTTATCCATTGCACTAATCCCGAAATATTCCATACCCACTGCCCCCCGATTGAGAGAAAGAGTTCTCTCTCTTGGTACCACTCATATATGGTCTCTTGGATATTAGGATGGATGAGGGACTATACATAAGGGTACTAAGGGCAAATAGGTCCAAAAGAATTAAATTCCACCATATCGCTCAGGACTACTGTAGTGGCCTAGTACGTCCTCAGATTTCAAGTCGGTAAATTATTACAGATAATAATTCATCGAAGTTAGGAGTTCTAACAAGTATAACTTTACAACCAACTCGATATTGGCCAAGAGTGTCACACATGGTAGGTGTTAATAATGCAGTAAGAGGTTCTGGTCATGAGACACCATCGGAGTCCTCATCTTGGCTGGATATCCAAGCAATAAGCCCCTATATTATTCGATCCTACAGATGAGATCCCATGTTTACAGATTATTGCAGAGACCTATTAATCTAAAAGACTTGATAATTGGATGGGATCCAATACCAATAGAGCAAGATCCATTAGGTCGATAGCTTCTTACAATGTAAGGGAACCAAAAGTCCATAAGTCAGAGGGCTTCCGTGGTGCGCCACCTCCTATTCTCCTCTCCCAGAAAGGAGCATCTTCGTAGCTCCTATCATGTGGATCACCACTAGAGAGGAGGATGCTTGACCCTCCTTCATCCACCCCATGATCTACAAGAATTTAGAAATATACCATCTCCCTAGGTACTATCTTTTAACAAACGCAGTTTCGTGATTCATGATTTATTTTTTTTGGCATCAATCTTCGTGATGATGACCTAATCTTTTCATTGAAATCTAGATTTTGTTTCCTGCTCTTCTGCTACACATGTGATTCCTCAATTTCACTTTCCCAATAAGCATTAGGGAACATAATAGTGGAAAAAACGCCTATAATTCCTTTTCCTCCTCTAGCCTTTAAGTTGCTTTTACTTTAAGAGCAAGGAGTGCTTGTAAAGGTTATTCTCCTAAACCTATGAAAAGGAGAAGAGGGCTGTAAGAGGTAATTAGCCTTCACCCATTAAAAGAAGATTGTTAGTGGTTGCCAATAGCCTCGAATTTCATGAGGAACGAGGACGAATAATGATCAACCACTATAAAATCTAAGTTGTCGCTTTTCCTCATTGTTTACTCTAACATCAAACTACTTACTTACTCACCGCTTCTCATTACATTCTTACAATCATTTTGCTAAACGTTATTTTTGAAACATGTTTGATCGAACAAATCTTTTATCAAACAAGTTTTTCGAATAAATGAATCAACATAATTTTTATTAAGCCGCACTAATTCAATTCCCCTTAGTATCGACAGATCCAATATCTCCAAGACTATGTCGCAGTGGTATTGATAGACTGGGTAGTGGTGCACCCCGCCTTCTATATTAGTGATACAAGCAATAGTACCAACACAGCTACATCAGCCAAGACGAAGACCCTAGATAAGACACCTCGTGCTCCAAATTTTAAATCCATTTAGCCTATAAATACCCCACTTATCCCCGCCTTTCAAAAGACACAAGAACCCAAGAGAAGAAAAATTGAGGAAAACGTTGACAATCTGTGAGAATTCTCCTCTACCTCTAAGTGGGATTTTAGTTTAAGAGAGAGGTGAGTGGTTTGTAAAGGTTATCTCTAAGGTTGTGAAAATGAGAAAAGGAATGTAAGAGAGTAATTGGTCTTTGCTCATTAAAAGAAGACTCGGCAGGACGCCGGTGGCCTCAACGTAAATAGAATCAGGAATGGACGAAGCTCCGATGATCGAATCCATTATAAATCTAATAGATTATTTTATACTTTTAATTCATATTGCATGCAAATTGATTTATCACCATTATGCTTATAATTGTTTTCAAGTTAAACTTATTTCATATGGGCTCTATCAATCATCGAAGTTTTGATCGAATGAAGTTATCCAAACGCATATTTACGAAGAATTAATTTATAGCCACTAGTGCCCATTCGGGCCCTAACAATCACCTATGACATGAGTTGATATAGGACAAACATACATCATGTATAAGTTCATCAACTCAATAGCCTTCTCCGCCACTAAATGAAGAGTTTATCAATTTTCTCCTCGGCTGCATAGCTCAAGTAAGTCACATATAACTCATAATCAAATGGATCTAAGTATCCATCTTTAATAACTTTTGAATCTCTTTCCTCATGGATGCATCATTTACAATGTCATATAGTATACATTGTTCATCACATCTCGCCTCTTAGACTCACTATACTATAATGTGGAGTTGTGTTCCAGCATAATAAACCATTACGAACGCTCTCATGATGATCTTATCATCTAACAATATTAAACAACTATCATTCCCTCAAAAAACCAATTTATATCCACTACCAAACATAAAATGAAAATAATATTTGATAATAGAAGGAAACACAATAGCATGTATCTAATATAAATAATAGCTCCACTAGATGATGTTAGAACCCTTACTGATTCTAAGCTCGTCGATCTCAGGGGATCGCCTCCTTGGAACTCTATAGGTTCTTCCTCCAAGTTGCTCAAAGGGGCTAAAAAGGATTGATCTATATTGACCTAAAAGAGGATGAATACATACATTTTTATAGGGCTTTCTAAACCCCAACCCGTTCCCTAATAGAACTCATTTCAAGACTCCTACTTTTAACCAACTAATCCAACCTAACTTAACTTCAACCAACCCCTTAATTAGACTAGGGTTACAACTTTACTCTGTGACTCTATTTCTAATTGACTCTTTTCTGTTAGGCAACCTAACCCTAACCTAGTCGGGCCTTTCACCTCTTTAATGTGGGTCGACTAGATGATTTGCATGAATAGGCATGTTTACTCCCTTCAATGAAACTAAATTAGGACTCTCATAGCTAGAAGTTCTAACAAACCCACCTCTTCAAATCAACCTTGTCCCCAGGGTTGGCCTTCATGAATTCTAGGAATTTGATCTTCAAGTCATGTAGTTCTCCTAAGCGGCATCTTCTTTGCTAGTAGGTTTCCACTATATATTAACACTTAGTGATGGGTCATCGTCGTCAAGTCATGATCCCATTGATCAATAATAGTACTCAATTTGTTGGCAGGGCTCTCCTTAGGTAGTCATATTTGGTAGGTGGCTTTGGGCTGTTCGTTTTATCCCAATCTGAGCTTCAAAACACGATACATGGAAAGGCGGATGGATGCGGGAGTCGGGTAACTCAATCCTATGCTACTCGCCCGATGCACTCCAAAAAATGATAGGGTCCATAGAACAGGGGTGAAAGCTTCATGGATGCTCGTTTGATTGATGTTTGCTTGTATGGCTAGAGCGGTAGGAAAGACCTAATCTCTATTGAAAATTCTCTACTATCTCCTTTGTGTTAATCATATTATTGTTTCATTCTTGCAATGAGCTTTTATCTTTTAGCAACTTCAAAGCCCTTTTGTTTCTATCTTATAGTTTCCATATTTAGTGTTCGGGATGGATAGAGGTGCTTTCCAAGGGACTTATTTTGAAATTATAGGGGACATACATCACATGGCCTCATAGGAAGTACATTTTTTAGAGGACTAATAAAAATTTTGTATACCAAGGTATTAAGGAACCTAGAGTTCACATAGGTGTCCATTCATCTTTTATAAATAATAGTGGTGAAGCAAGTCAAGGTATGTCTCCAAACACCTATTCCCACTTATAAGCATAACATCTTTTTTTGATTGATACGCTGTAATCATCCCGCGGGCTTAGTGCCCTCTAATCAGAATATGTCTATCAAAATTTGCTTCGGATCATCTTTGCCATTCCCTTCAATAGATCTCAAAGAAGTCAAGTCACTAATTTGGCATAACACTTATAAAGATTCGAAGCTTGCTTGGGTAAGGTAGGGATTGTTAATGGCACATTCTCTTTCCCCTTTTTGTAAGTTATTTCATAATCATAACAAAATTTGTTATCCATTTTTACTACTTGGGAAGATATCTTCTGCTCTAAGAAATATTTTATTTTTTATGGTTGTCTTGATTTGATAACTTTCTCGATCACATATGGTCTTTGTTCGCCGACATACATAATGGCAACATCTCCTTATGGTAAATAATCATTTTGAGATCCCTATCCAATAACGTCTTGGTAGTAAAAGTGAGGCTTAGATATCTTTTATAGGTTCCAAGGAACTCCTGGAGGCATCGGCAGTTTGGAATGCATCTTGAAGGATGGTCAAGTATGCAAGTATCGGAATTTGGCAACAGCACACGCCCTTAAGTTCATCAAAGTGAGTGACCATTGGAATGAGCATCTTTTTTGAGTTGAAATGGTGATGCGATCTTTCCATAGTTTTTACAAACTTCTACGGTGGTAACCTATTAAAGAAAGAAAGCCATGAAACAATTTTAGTTTCCTTGGGGTGCGGCGGTCGGACATTGCTTCAATTTTGGAGGGGGGTCCATATTATACCTTTTTTTTGATATAATATACCAAGATATTCCATCTTCTGTTAGGCGGCAGCCACTTTGATTTTTTAACAAAAAAAGAACATGTTCTCGTAAAATCATCAAAATAGATCGTAAGTGCTAAAAATAACTTTTGAAGGGCTATAGATAAGGATACCGCGAAAACTAATTGAAACTTAAGAAGATCACTTTTAAAAATATTATTTATAAGGCTCTAGAAGATGGAAGGGGCGCGGCTTGAGACAAAGGGCATTATCCTTAAATTCATAATTAGTCATTGTCTATTCGAAAGGTGGTTTTGGTATGGTTCTTACATTGATAAGCATCTTTTTATCCAAGGGAAACTTTAAGAAAACTCATGCTCTCTTTAATTCATCAAACAATTCATCTACTATGGTAATAGGGTACCTGTCCTTAAATAGTTATGTCGTTTGAGAAATGATTTTATGTTCCTGGTTGGCCATTTTACATTGCTTCAATTTTGGAGGTCCATCGCCACCCCTTCTCCTCGATATGATATGCCCAAGACATTCCACCTTTGTTAAAGAAAGTTTGAGACTTCATTTTTTTTGATAAAAAAGAACATGTTCTCAAGAAAATTATCAAAAATAAGTCATAAGTGTTGAATATGACTTCAAGAGAAGGGTCAGTAAATGATATCGCCAAAGAAAACTAGCACAAACTTTCAAAGATAACTCTGGAAAATACTTACTATAAGGCTCGAAGGTGGAGGGAGCACAGGAGACCAAAGGGCATACCGTAATCTGTAGACTGCTAGTTGTTCAAAAAAGTCGCTATATGCTTGGTGAAAATTTGATCTCCATTCGAACAGTTCAGCTTACGTGAAGCCCCGTGCTCCCTTTTAATTCATCAATTTATTTATCTACATCAGGAAAAATTTTGTCCTTACGTTAAAAATTTAAGAAAGCTTAATCAATCATTATCACCATTCGCCATGTTCCATCTTTTCATAATGCATCAAGAGCAGGAGGAAGAAATAGGCAATTACTCTTGGTCTACAACAATAGTTTCAAGCAGCTCTCCGCTACAATCCTTTTCTATTTCCTTTTGGAGATGGATACCGACATGGTTGAGTGTTTGCCGGAGGCTTCCGTTCGAAGAATTCCGCAGATATGATGATCATGCCGATGGTTAGCGAGGTAGGCCGCGGGTTCATCAAATATATCCAAAATTTAGCAAGCAAGGGAAGCAGGTCGATCAAATTTGGTTAGTTCTCCTTTAGATTTCTGCTCGTTGTACCAAAAGCCGCTGCATGCTTTCAGGCAAAACTTTTCTCCATTCGCTTGTGTAAATTATCTATGTCGCCTCTAATGCTTCCCTTTATCAATATCACCTGCTTCCATCAGAAAATTTCATAATTAATTTCAAAAATTTCAAGAAATATCATCTAATGTTGTCAACCATTCAATGCTAAGTATGACCTCATAATCATTGAGAGGGAGGAGGAAAAAATCTGCAATTATCTTCTGGTCCTCAACAATAGATTTCACCCATGGGCACCTACGATCACACTTCAAAATTCATCCATTCATGCGACTTTAACATCGAACTTGCTATAATTCTCAATAGGTAAGGCCATCTGGACAACAACCATGCTATTCATAAAATTATTAGTGCTCCCGTGTTAATAAGAATAGTAATCGATTGTTGCTTCCTAAATCCTCCCATTTTCATTGTTTGTAGGTTCCCAGAATCCCAAGGGCATGCATCGTGAATATCAATTGGCTTTATTCTTTATCTGTGACCTCTTTCTCATGCTCCTGACCTCCTCCTCCATATCTTCAAGAGGTTCAATCAATAGAGGTGGCCCTTTGCAGCGATGATTGTGGTTCTATAGTTTCGTCATAATGCCAACAAAGACCCTTTGGATCACCATGTAGTTCTTTTTTTGTCAATATTTTTTGGTAGTGAAGGGATGGCTGGGAGCAGAAGGGGGTTTATATACTGAGGTTTTAAGAGTGGTTCACATCCTCGGCATCTTATCTTGTATCTTCTTGGGCAAAGGAAAAAGAAATCATCATCATGGGGCTGTCATGCCTTCACCCCCCCTTTTATCTCTGCTTGAGTCCTTCGATGAATGTTCCTAACAATTGATGGTCAGTCCAATCACGAGCAAGGTAGGATAGCTAACCTCAAACTTAGTTTGGTACTCTTGAATCGTAGAGGTTTGTCAATCTTTACGAAGTTGGCCATCAATATTTTCATACTCAGAGGTCCTAAATGGTTCTAATAAGGGGTTCTAAATTAATTCCATCATGAGCCCCATGATTATATTCTTAGCTAATTGTACCATTGAATAGCATCTCTTTTCAAGGTGGATGACAGCAATCTCCACCATAGCATTATCATAAGTTTGGAAGTAGCTAAAGTAACGTTTCAAGCTGCGAAAATCCACCCCGCCGAAGTCTCCTTCTTCCCATCATGGGAAGTCCACCCTCATGCATGGTTAAAGTATGTCCAAGGGCAATCCCTCCTTCTCGGGGTCCTTTCTGAATTTCTTCTCCTTGCTGTAGTTTGGTTGGACTCGGTGGTTGTCCAATTCTCAATGCAAACAAAGCATGCAATTTGTCTTCTGGCATTTATTCAAGGCGATTCAATCCAAGATTCCCATGCTTCAAATTTAGCATCAATTGGATCTTGAGAAGCTAGTAGCATATGACTGTAGATCAGAGATGCCCTGTCTTTTTTTTTGTTGATGGGTTAATGGCATGGGGTGGTGGAAGGTTCGATAACAGATTAGTGATAGAAGCGGTTCTGCTATAATGGTTACTATTTTGGGCCATGATTTTTTGATCTTTGTTAGGTTATGAAACTAGGTTATGATGGAAGGTATCTTTAAGGCTAGAGGGATGCACTAAAGATGTCTTAGTTTGTGGCAGCAAAGTGGCTAGGGTTTGGTAGGTTACGAAAAAGAAAAAGGAACAAAGGTGTAACACAGATTTTTCATGAAAAAAAAATTCCAACAAAGAATATGTAATATTTTTCAAAAATTTTCAAAGAGATTCAAGTAAAACTTAAAGGAATCTACTGATAAGGAAGAGGTAATGCTGTTAAAAAAATTTTGTAGAAAGAAATGAACAAGAGGTTGGCAAAATTGAGGATCAATGGAGAGGTACTATCGCATTTTTACGCCTAAAGTGCGCGGTTTGGATGTAAAAAAGATAAGTGATTTATATTAAGAATTTTTCCATAAAACCAAAGGAAAAAAAAAACATTGTTAGGAAGTGTCAAACTGTCATAAAAATTTCATAGAGATTTGGATAGAAAAAACATAGTAGCAAAGATCAAAGAGGCTTGTGTGGAGATGAAAATGGCAGTTGTTTATGCAAAGAATATAGAACGAATTTTTTGGATTTTTTGAATAAGGATAACTAAAATTATAGTAGTAGTAAGGTAGATAACCAGAACCTATTGTAATTCATGGGAAGATCAAAGGATGATGATACAGTGGTGAGATGATAATGAATTCTACATGATGATCTAAGCAATTGTGGGAATTGCTTTTGCGCCAGGAGGGCTGGTGGATGGTTGTGGAAGGGTAGCAGATGCCAAGAACGTTGCTCGATACCAAGTGTTAGAACCCTTGCAGATTCTAAGCTTGGGGTTGATCTCTATAGGATCGCCTCCTTGGAACCTCTATAGGAGTTCCTTCCTCCAAGTTACTGCTCAAAAGGCTCAAAAAAGATTGATCTATTCATGATGAAAAGAGGGTGAATACATGGCTATTTATAGGGCTTTCTAAACCCTAACTCCCTAATAGGACTCTTACTTAAGACTCCTACTTCTAAACCAACCTCTACTTCTAATTAGGACTCTCTTTCTAATATGACCATACTTCTAATCCTTGACTTTTTTTCTAAGAAAAACCTAACCCTAACCTAGTCAACCTCCTTCACCTCTTTAATAGGGGTTACAGATAGGATTTTACATGAATACCCTTATCCAGTGAAACTAAATTGGGACTCTCATAGCTAGAGTCCTAACAAGGCACCTATAACTAGCATAGCATGAATTCACCCTCTTTCTTAATAAATAGATGAATCCTTTAGCAGCCTTTGAGTAGCAAACTTCTTGGAGGGAAGAAACCCCTATAGTTTTTTAAGGAGGTCAGATCCCCCAAAGAGATCAGCCCCCCAAGCTTAGAATCCCAAGGGTTCTAAACTTAGTCCGGTGTGTTCTTGGCATCTGTGCCCTTCCACAACCATCCATCAGCCCCCTAGCCTCCCAAAGCAATTCCCATAATTAAGCTTAAAAGATCGTCGCCAATTTCTGTCATCATCTCCACCACCGTGGATCATCCTTTGATCTTTCCCATGAATTGAGGTTTTGGTTTTCTACCTTCTGCACTGTAATTTAGTTATCCTTATTTAAAAAAAAAAAAATTTGTTCCTATATTACTGCATAAACTTTTCATCTCAAAAGCTTTTATCTACTGGAGCAAAAGATGCACTATAGAATTCTAGCCACATAGCACTTTATTTGTTTGATCTTGCTACTATGTTTAATTTGTCCAAATTCTATAAAATTTTTTTACAATGGCTTCTGACACTTCCTAATAGTGGGATTTTCCTTTGTTTCATCAAATTTTTTTAATATAAATCACAAGATCTTTTCGTCCAAACTAACATACTTTTAGATATAAAAAATCTATTGTAGCAATTTTATGGTCCTCAATTTTGCCAAACCTCTTGTTGTTGTTTTCTTTTTTTTACAAAATTTTTAATAGCATTCTCTCCCTTACCAGTAGATTTCCTTTGAGTTTTACTTAAATCTCTATTGAGAATTGCTGGGAAAAAAAATTACATATTTGCATGAATTTTTTTTTGACAAAAAATTTGATGTTGCACCTTTGTGCTTTTTTTTTCTCCCGTAACCCACAAAACGAAGCATCTTGTTGTTTGCCAACTAAGATATCTTTAAGGGCATCCTCTAGCCTTGCGACGTAGCCATCATAACCTATTTTCATAACCTGTCAAAAATCATAGCCAATACAAGAAACCATTATAGTGAACCCTTCTATCATTTATCTGTAAAACCAACCTTCCACCACCTCATGCCTTTAACCCATCAACAGAAAAAAGACAAGGGCACGCTGGTTCTATAGACAGGTCTTTGGCTTCTCAAGATCCAATTGATGCCAAATTTGAAGCATTGGATTTTCTGGATTGAATGGTTTGAATCAAATGCTTTGGAGCTCAAATTATGCCGCTTTGTTTAGCAGACTCGAATTGGACAACTACTAAGTCCAACCAAATTTTTTTAAGGAGAGAGTTCGAAGGCCTCTAGAGAAAGAGGATAACCCCTTGGACATGCTTCAAGAACGCAGAGGGTGGACTTCCCGCATGGTAGAAGGGAGAACCCGGTGGGATTTTGGCGTCAATGTTACTTTCGCGAATTATCGAACGATGGGATGATGCTATGGTGGAAATTGCTATCATCTATCATGAAGAGATGTTATTCAATGGTACACCACTGAATACAATTATGGGAAACTTTAACATAGAATCAATTAAAGAACGCATCACAACTATTTTGGACCTATGAAGTATGAAAATATCGGGAGCCAACTCAACTCACAAAGATGACAAAAACCCACGATAAGAAGAGTACTAAACAAGGTTTGAGAAGCTATCCTACCTGCTTGAGATTGGACCAACTATCAATATTAGGAACATTCATTGAAGGACTTAAGCCGTGATATAAAATGGAGGTTAAAGACACGGTGAGCCCCGCATCGATGGCTAAAGCAATTCCTTTTTCCAGAATACAAAAAGAACGTCTCAACCAAGATGCTCGAAGAATGAGAACCTCTCTAGGCCAATGGCATATAATCCTCATGCAGCCATCCTTCGCTGCCAAAAAAAATTGGATGAAGAAAAGGGTCTTTGTGGTATGTTGACAAGTCACGGAAACCAACGATTATCGCTGCAAATGGCTGCTCTCCTACTGATTAAACCTCTTGAAGATATGAAAGGAGGAGGTTTAAGAGAATGAGGAAGAGGTTATGGATGAAGAATAGTAGGTGTTGATATGACAATACATGCTTTGTCGGGCCACATGCAAAACCCCAAATAACTTGAAAGTGGGAGGACTTCTAAAGCAACAAATCACCATTTTTTTATTGATACCGGAGCACTAATAATTTTTTTATGAACAAGAAGGTTTGCCTGAAGGCCTTATCTGAGAATTGAGAATTGCAGTTTTGACGTTAAGGTCATCGACAGATGAATTTTGAAGTGTGATCAGGTGCCCGTGGGTGAAACTATTGTCAGAGATCAAGAGATAATTGCAGATTTTTCCTCCCCCTTGATGATTATGAGGGGCTTCTTGGCATCAAAATGGCAGATAACATTGGTATATGTTTTCTAAAAACTTTTTGAAACTAATTATGAAATTTTTAATAAGGGAAAACAAGTGATCTTGCATAAGGGAAAGGGTTGACATAACGACGATTTGCACACAACAAATAGAGAAAGTTTTAAACAAAGGATGCATGCTTTTTTTTGGTATAACTTAAGCAGCAATCTAAGTAAGAGCCAACCAAATTTGAAGACCCAAACCTACTTCTTTTGCTTGTGAATTTTTCATATATATTTAATGAACCATGTAGCCTACCTCCTACCTACATTGGCATGATTATCAGATAAATCGATTCTTTCCTGAAAACCTCTAGTAAATACTTAGTCATATCAGTATCCACATCTCCAGGAAGGATGAAATAGAAAAGGATTGTAAAAGATGCTTAAAATAGAGTTATTCGCGAAGTTGAAAAGCCTATTCTTTACCCCCCCATGCTCCTCGTGAGACAAAACAGGATGAACATGGTGAATTTGAGTTGATTACCGAGCTATTCAACGCATAACTATCAAGGACAAGTATCCTATTCCAGTAGTAGATGAATTTCTTGATGAATTAAAGGGAGCACAAGTCTTCACAAAGCTAGACCTTCAATCCGGTATCATCATCAAAATACGAGGTGCAAAGAAGACATACCAAACATCGCCTCTTGAACGCACCAACCACTATGTATTTACTGGTAATACCCTTTGTGTCACCAATAATTTTTCTCCACCTTCTAGAGCTTTATGAATGATATTTTCTAGAGTTATTTTTGTAAGTTTGTGCAGGTTTTCTTCAATATATCCTTATTTACAGCCCTTCTCTTGAAAGTCATTTTCGACACTTATGGCTTGTTTTGATGATTTCACGAGAACATGTACTTTTATCAAAAAAATCAATGTGCAACTTTATTCAATAGAAAGTGGAATATCATGGGTATATCATATCAGAGGATGGTGTGGCAAATGGACCCTTCCAAAATTGAAGCAATGCAGAACTTGGTCGACCTCAAGGAACATAAAATCATTGGCGCGACTTTCCTTGGTTTAACAAGGTTACTACCATAAGTTCAGTGAATAACTATAGAAAGATTAGTGCACCCTTACTTCATTTAAAAAAAAGATACTTTCCAATGGTTGGACAAAAGCCACCAATGCCTTCACAAACTTTTAAAGTTATAATATCGACAATGCCCGCATCTAACACTACCCGCTTTTGGTAAGACTTTTGTTATTGAACGATGCCTCTAGAGTCAAAAAAATTGTGCTATACTAATGCATGATGGCTGCCCCTCACTTATACTAGTAAAGGCATAATCCTCCCATCTCAAGATGACTATTTATGACAAAGGAGAAGCTCGGATTGTGCATGTTGGCCAAATGATATATAGTATTTAACGATGTGATGCTTTTAAATCAAGACCAACCATTAAATCCAAAAATATTTTCTAGAAGCAGGAGATATCTTCCTGAGCAATAAAATGGGTAATAAAGCTTATTAGATATGATTATGAAATAACTTACAAAAGGGGAAAGAGAATGTTCTTGCAATGCGCTTTTACTGAGCTCCCAACAAATTAAATTTTTTTGACCATTTTCTTCCAACTAGTGACTTCCTTAGGATATTAGAGAGAATGGTAAGATGATCTAGAGACCAATAAGATTATAAAAAAATTGGAGAAAGCACCAAGCTTAGGTGGCTTATTACAATTGGGACTCATAAGACTTACACTATAAGGGACGATTGTGGTTGTGCCAAATTCTACTTGCATAAAGATCATACTTTTAAAAGTTGTATTCACACCTATGGCCAGGCAGCACTCTGGTTCTTTAGAACCTATAAGAGAATTAAGCAAATTTTTTATTGGGTAGGGATGAAAAAATATTATTGTTGAATTTGTAGCACAATGTGATGTATGTCAATCCATAAAAGGTGAGATAGTGTCAAGTACTAGAAAAGTTGTAACCCTCTACCCATCCTAGACTCAATATGGACTAATATATCAATGGACTTCATGAAGGGCTTCCCTCATCACAAGAAAAGCTCAAGCAAGGATGAAACAACAAAATGATCAACAAAAAGCAAAAGAGAATTTTCAGGTAGGAGATTTGGGTCTTCTACGGCTCTAACATATAATCAAATATCAATCTAGACCAAAGCTTCCATGAAGCTTTCACACCACCCTATGAACCCTACCACATTTTGAGTGAGTCGAATAGTAGCATATCGATTGGACTTATCACACTCTGAAATCCATCCAAGTCTTCTATGTGTTGTGTTTAAATTTTCAATTTGGGACAAAATGAGATAGCCCAAAAGCCACCCCGCCAAATATGACTACCAAGGAGAGCTCCAAACCCCTCAAAAGTGCTATTATTGATCACTCGATCATGACTCTCGGATGACGATGACCACCATCAAGTGCTAAGTGGGTGAACCTACCATCAAAAAGATGCCACTTGGGGAGAACTACAATAACTTGAAGATCAAATTCTAGAATTCATGGAGCGCTAGCCTTAAGGACTAATTTTGATTTGAAAGAGGGTGGGTTTGAAGGTGTAACATCCCTCATTTTTTGAAAATTTGTAAGGGCTTGTTTATAATGTAAGTGACCTATTTCTAAATATGAGGATTGTTTATAATTGTTTTACACTAAATAATCTTATATTGAAAGTTTATTACTAGTGACCAAAGTGTGAATCTTAGTAATTAGATATGATTTATGAAAGATTTCATTAAGTTAAAAAAAATGGAAGATATGTGTCATTAGTTAACCTAAGGATGGGCCACTTGTGTTTATTCAATGGATGATACCTAAGCTTTCATCATGCATGCTTGCCAACCTTATTCTTTTTTACATGAGCCAAACCTAAAACAATTAAAGGTACACTTAAGGAAACTTTGCAGCCAACATAACTTGAGAAGAGAAGGGAAGAGGAACTGAAGTGGAAGAAGAAGTTTTGCTTTGGCTTGAGCTTTTGGATCAATTCCTCACACTTGGGAATCAAATTTTTTTAAGACAAGTGTACTAACCCATCTTATGGCACCTTGAACTTTGTTTTCATCTCAATTCATTAAATTTGAAATATTATGTCTTTTGTATATGATATCTCCCATTTAGAATAAAAAAACTATGAATCTAGAATTTTTTTTGAGATTTTAACCTTTATCATTTTCATTTGTTGAATCTCGGATTTTGATGATGAAATCAATTGGTGAAATATTTGTTCTAATCTATATTGTCAAAGATAAGTGTGCAGGATTAACTACGATGGGTTAGAAACATAAAGTGATTTGCCGAGGTCAAGTCCATCGGGTGTTCAAGAGTTCATCTGGAAGTCCAAGGATCCGGAAGTGTTGCCAGGAACCAACCGAGATCGAATCAGGGACTTACAAGTTTTTGAAAAGTTCGCCGCAAAGATCGTCAAGGTTCATGGAGTTTGCCGAGAAGGTTTCGGAAGTTTGCGAAGACTCGTTGAGCAGCGCCATACAAGCCGGGAGCATGTGGGAATTCGCCGGAAGAAACCGAGGGAAGTATCGGAAGACCACCGAAGTCTCATCATAAAGCTCGCCGGAATAAGACTTGAAGAATGTCGGTTCAAATCACTATTAATTATGTTTTAATTTTGTAGTTGGCACGTACTTAGGGCAAGGATTTTGAATTAATCCTGCTCAAACCTGGTAGGGGCCAACCGGGCTTTATTGGGCTTTTTTTTTTTTGAACAAGGCCCATTCAAGATTGTTGAATGGGCAGGTGGAAGAAACCCTACCAAAATGCGGTGGAAATACCGCTGGTATTACCTTTAGGGGTGGTAGTACCCAATCCCTGCCAGGCATGGTAGTACCAACGGCGGTAGTACCGTATGGTGTAAGCACCGCATCGCGTGTAACCAATTGACACGACAAAGTACCGACCACTTCGCCCCGACAAAGCAGTAGCACCACAGCACCGCCAAAAGACGGGAACTCAATTTGATTTCAAATTTGGAGCCCAAATTTGAATCCATTTTGGATCTATAAATACCCCCCCTTTCTCAGCTGAAAGGGCACCCTTTTGAGAGTTAGAAATTGAGCTAAAGTCTTTAAAAAAGTCTTATTTTCAATAGCTTGTGTTCACCTCCTTCTTTCTCTTTGGAAAATCTGTAAGAGTGTGAACTTCTTTGTAAAAGGGTTGTAAGAGGGGTGTTTGGTCCTTCCCCTTCAAAAGGATTTGCTAGTGGAAGTTGGGAGCCTCATGGGAGAAGGCTTGGAAGTGGATGTAGGTCACTTTGACCGAAACCACTATACATCGCAGCGTTCTTGAATGTGTGAGTGTTTAAATTTTCTGTTTCATCTCTTTACTTGGCTGCAAACCATTTAGTTTTTTCATTACCTTTACTCAAGCAACTTCAACCAAGTCATCTTTTCATCGGATCAAAGTTTTCATATGAACTAACCTTTTACCAAAATGGTTTCAAACTTATGATTTTAATCCATTGCACTAATTCCCCCCCCCCCCCCTCTTAGTGCTTGTCCGATCCTAACAATTGGTATCAAAGTGGGTTCACTCTCATATTTGGTCTAAAACCCAAGAGAGATGGCCTATTCTAAGATATGCAAGAGGGTCATTCCATTACACGTCCGCCTATGTTTAATGGGTGGATTATACATATTGGAAGACTCATATGAGGATCTTTTCTTATTTCTATGGATTTTGAGCTTTGGAATATCGTTGAGAATGGTTTTCAAAAATCTTCTCTTCCGATGAGTGATTGGAATGAATCGGAGAAGAAGGTTTTTTGCTTTAAACATAAAAGGCTATGAATGCCTTGTTTTGTGCACTAGACAAAAACGAATTTAATCACATATCAATTTGTGAATCGGCTTTTGATATTTGGTGTACTCTTGAGATCACTCATGAAGGCACTAGCCGAAAGTGAAAAGAGTCCAAAATCAATATTCTTGTGCATTCTTATGAACTTTTTTTGAATGAAACCAAGTGAGTCCATTGGAGACATGTACACCCACTTTTTATGGATGTCATCAATGGACTTAAGGCACTTGGTAAAGGTTTTTCTAACTTTGAACTTGTAACTAAGATTTTAAGATCCCTTCCAAAGAGTTGGGATCCAAAAGTTATGGCCATTCAAGAGGCCAAGGACCTTAAGACTTTTCCTCTTGAAGAACTTATTGGGTCTCTAATGACCTATGAAATGACATGTCATGCATGCTCATGAAGAGCTTCGAGAACCCCCCTTCCAAAGAACAAGGAAGGATATGACACTAAGAACACAAGAAGACCACTTGAAAGGAACATCAAGTGATGAGGACAAAGTGACAATGACATTGCACTTTTTTAACTCAAAATTCAAAAAAAGTTCATAAGAAAGAACAAATTTAAAAAATGACAAAAAAAATAAACTTGAACAAAAAAAGGACCAAGTTATTTGCTATGAGTGCAAGAAGCCGGGGCACTTCAAATATGAATGCCCCCAAGCCAAGAAGAAGCAACCCAAGAAGAAGAAAGCATTGAAGGCTACATGGGATGATTCAAGTGACTCAGAGGTTGAAGAAGCAAGCAACAAAGAGGAGGCTAACTTCACGCTAATGGCCCTTGGAGAAGAGGTTAGTGAGTTATTTAATGAAGAATTATCTTTTGATGAGCTTTCTATCGCTTTTCATGAGTTATTTGATGAATGTAGAACTATTAGTAAGAAGTTTTAATTTACTAAAGAAAGAGCATGCTTTATTACAAAATAAGTTCAATAGTCTCCAAACTCCTTCTCTCCCCCATGCTCTAAGTGTGAACACTTAGAAGCAATAAAAAGGGAGAACTTGCTACTCAAAGAGACCCTAAACAAGTTTAAGGTCGGTAGCAAGGGCTTGGACATGATCCTTGCTAACAAGGGTCACGCCAAGGAAATAGATGTGGAGTTGGATTTGTGAGTGGATCTCATCAAAATCCCACCACCTTTCATTAAAGGACCCACATTGCATGTATCACCCCATTTGAAATGTAATTTTTGTGGTAAAACTGGACATGTTGTTTACAAATGTCCATTCAAGAAAAATTAGTCCACAAAATTGATATGGGTTCCTAAAGGAACCATAAACAATTCAATGTTGAATTACAAATTAAGTAGATCAATTTGTAAGGCACCCAAAATCAAATGGGTACCTAAAAACCATCCTCTTTTGTAGACAAACTCACAAGCTAGGAGCAAGAAATGGTATCTTGATAGTGGATGCTCAAGGCACATGACCGGAGATCCATCTCATTTCTCTATGCTCACTAGCAAAGAAGAAGGGTATGTCACCTTCGGAGACAACAACAAGGGTAAAATCATTGGCAAGGGAACCATAGGTAACAAATCAAGTTTTTCAATTGATGATGTGTTGCTAGTTGATGGTTTAAAACATAATCTTTTAAGCATTAGTCAATTATGCGATAAAGGTTATGTTGTTAGATTTGAATCTAATGTTTGCATCATTAAAAAAAAACCAAACAATGACATATCCATGATTGCTTTAAAAAAAAAAAATAATGTCTACACCATAAATATTGATGAATTAAGTAATGAAATGTGTTTTTTTCGGTTTTGAATGATGATGCTTGGCTTTTGGCATAGGAGATTAGGCCATGCAAGCATGAAACTAATATCTAAGATTTCATCTAGAGAGTTAGTAAGAGGAATTCCCAATATGAAGTTTGTCAAGGACAAAGTATGTGATGCATGTCAACTAGGAAAACAAATAAAAAAACTAGTTTCAAATCAAAAAAATCAAATTAGCACCACTAGACCATTGCAATTGATCCATTTGGACTTATTTGGACCAATTGACATAACAAGCCTAGGAGGTAGCAAATATGCCTTTGTAATTGTGGATGACTATAGTAGATACACTTGGACCTATTTCTTGACTCACAAAAGTGATTGTTTCAAATGTTTTTCTAAATTTTGTAAACTCACTCAAAATGAAAAAAAAGGTTTTATGATTTCATCAATTTGAAGTGATCATGGAGGTGAATTTCAAAACCATGACTTCCAAAATTTTTTGTGAAATAAACGGATATAACCATAACTTCTCTACTCCAAGAAATCCTCAACAAAATGGAGTAGTGGAAAGGAAAAAAATAGAAATTTACAAGAAATGGCTAGAACCATGTTAAATGAATATAATTTACCAAAATATTTTTTTGGGTCGAAGCCGTGAACATGACTTGCTATGTTATGAATAGAGTTCTAGTAAGACCATCCCTATCTAAGACTCCATATGAATTATGGAATAATAAAAAACCCAATGTTTCTTACTTTAAAGTTTTTGGTTGCAAATGCTTTATTTTAAATGAAAAGGATGCCTTAGGAAAATTGATGCTAAATCGATGAAGGTATCTTTCTTGGTTACTCTTCTATTTCTAAAGCTTTTTTGGGTTTTCAACAAAAGAACTTTAGTTATAGAAGAATCTATTCATGTGGTTTTTAATGAATTTTTTGAATCAAAAAAAAAAGATTTTGATGATGATCTTGGTTTTAATGATTTGAATTTGAATGAACCCTCTCCTCAAAAAAATGACAACTTGGATGCATCTTCTTCCCAAATTTCCTTACCCAAGGAATGGAAGTATGTAGATGCCCATCCCAAGGAGTTAATTATAGGAGATACATCTAAAGGGGTTCAAACTCATTCTTCATTTAAAAATTTTTTGTGCCCATGTTGCTTTTCTTTCTCAAGTTGAACCAAAATGCATTGATGATGCCTTGAAAGATGATTCTTGGGTCATCATAATGCAAGAAGAGTTAAATCAATTTGAGAGGAATGAGGTATGGAAGCTTGTTCCTAGACCTAATGACCATTTAGTTATTGGTACTAAATGGGTCTTTAGAAACAAGCAAGATGAATATGGTATTGTGGTTAGAAACAAGGCTAGATTAGTGGCCAAAGGTTTCAACCAAGAAGAAGGTATTGATTATGAAGAGACCTTCGCTCTTGTGGCAAGATTAGAAGCCATCAGGATGCTCCTTGCCTATGCTAGTAGTAATGATTTTAAACTATTTCAAATGGATGTCAAAAGTGCTTTTTTTTTTTTTTAAATGGCTTTATTTTCAAAAGAAGTATATGTTGAACAACCACCCGGATTCAAAAAAAAATTCTCTTCTTCCTAATCATGTGTTTAAATTAACTAAGGCTCTCTATGGACTAAAACAAGCTCCTAGAGCTTGGTATGAAAGGCTTAGCTCCTTTCTTATTTCAAATAATTTTACAAAAGGCAAGGTTGATACTACATTGTTTATCAAACATTTTGAAAATAATTTTCTTATTGTTCAAATTTATGTTGATGACATTATTTTTGGTTCTTGGATGAATCACTATGTGAATCTTTTTTGCCAAGTGTATGAGTCATGAATTTGAGATGAGTCTAATGGGAGAATTAACCTTCTTTCTTGGATTACAAATTAAACAACTTAGTAATGGCATATTCCTTAATCAATCCAAATATACATTAGAATTGTTAAAAATGATTTAATATGGATGGTTCAAAAGCCATTCACACTCCAATGAGTACTTCCACCAAGTTAGACTTGGATGAAGGTGGAGAAAATTTTGATCAAAAAAAAGACATATAGGGGATGATAGGTAGCTTGCTCTATCTTACTGCAACTAGACCAGATATCATGTTTAGTGTAGGACTTTTTGTGTGAGATTTCAAGCTAATCCTAAGTTGTCTCACCTTAAAGCCATTAAAAGAATTCTTAGATATCTTAAAGGTACTCCTAATCTAGGATTATGGTATCCAAAATCTGATAACTTTGATTTAAAAGCCTATGCAGATGCAGATTTTGGTGGATGTAGAATAGATAGAAAGAGCACATCCGGAACATGCCAATTTTTAGGACATGCACTTGTTTCTTGGACTTCCAAGAAACAAAATTGGTTGCACTATCTATGGTGGAAAAGTTGAATACATAGCCTGCAAGTGCATGTTGTGCTCAAGTCATTTGGATGAAAAATACACTAGAAGATTATGGAATTCATTTAAATAACATTCTATAAAATGTGATAATACAAGTGCTATTTGTCTAAACAAAAAATCCTATTCAACACTCTAGAACTAAACATATTGACATAAGACATCACTTTATATGAGATCATGTTAATAAATAATGATGTCACTCTTGAATTTATTGATACAAAACATCAATTAGCGTGGACATTTTTATGAAACCTTTAAATGAAGAACAATTTGACTTCATTAGGAGGGAAATAGGCATGTTAAATTGTCCTTGTGAATGAGCAGCATTATATATATATTTTTTTTTGGCTTTCATTTTTTTTTATGAAAAAAACTCTGGCTCTCATGGATTTGCCTCCCTCATTTTTAATTCTATATCTCAAGGAGTGATCTATGATTACATCTCATCTCATTTCAACACTAGAAAAAAAACAAATTTAAAAAAAAATTTTTTTTTTTTGGGCCAATAGTAACCTTTGAAGAAACCATGGTAGTACTGCTTGGTAGACCCCTGCCAGTAGCAACTGCTGGTTGGTGGTAGTACCGCCTAACACCCCCCATATAAAAGGGGGGGTGTTAGGGTCAATGGTAGAACCCAACCAAAACCTCCTCCCTTTCATCCTTCTTCCTCCTAAGCTCCTCCAAGCTCTCTCCTCTCCATTCTTCCTCCTCCAAAAGGGCAATCAAAGGCATTTTTTCTTGATCAAGCTCCTCACCTCCCTAGGAAACACAAACAAGGTAAAATCTGAAATTTTCTCTTCTACTCACATTTTGCTTGTCTTTTTCCTTATTATTTCCTTTTGTTTCTTCATCATGAATAGATATGGCTCCTAAGAAATCAACAAGAGGCAAAGGGAAAAGGTTGGAAGGAGATTCATTTGACCCAACCCTTTTTTAGATCTAATGAGGTAGCCTTAAGATACCCAAATTTTGATTGTAAAGCCATACATAAGGGTAAACATGTTGATCTAGGTGAACTAGGAAACCTAGAACCTATTAGATGGTTTGCTAATCTAAATGCTCTACCTATCTTGCAAATTAATGAACCAATCTACCCTAGGTTGGTTAAGCTTATTTTTATGCTAACATGATTATTGAAGATGATGTTTTGACTACCTATGTGTTAGGAACCACAATTCAGATTTTGATCATACCATATGTGAGCTACTTGGAATTGAAGAAAAGAATAGAGGATGTTATTTTAGAGGGCAATGGGATATGGATGCAATCGGAGCAACCCACTCAAGCCTTAGAAATGATTTTGCTAATCCTAACCTAGGCATCATTCCTAAAAAAAGCTACGAGTACTTATTACCTTTTTTAATTCAAAATTACTTCATCACATCATGATAAGCATTCTACTTCCAAATAGTTTCATCTTTGATGAAATGAGTATGTTAGAACTAAAATACCATGTATTGGATCATGACTAGACAAAACAACTGCTTTGGTTATTTGATTAGACAACACATGATAGAAATTTTTCTAGAGACTCAATGTTGTCATATGGTGGGTTGATCACTAGATTTTTTTTTGCCCATAACATTTGTGTGTCACCCATGAGGAAATAATGAAGGTTGATAGATATAACACAATTAATAGAAGTCTCTAAAGTGACTTAGATGCACCTTTAGAGATGGCATATGGATTAGGCAACCTAGAAGGGTTGATATAGTTCCCCACCTAGAGAGAGCAACCTGAAACACCAATTTTTAGGGGAAATGAATCTCCTCCACCTAGTCCCATTGATCCAGCACCATCTCGAAAGCCCACTCTGCTCCATCTCCACTAAAAGATCCGATCATGCTTTTTTAAATCAAATCACATCAACAAACAAAATCTGAAATTTTGAAGGAAGTGCAACAAATGAACCACAAAATAGATCACTTGTATAGGCATTTTGGCATTCCCCCTCCGGAATAGTTGTTGTTTTTTTTTTTAAACACTTGTCCTGTTATGCTTATGACTACTATGGATGATGTTGTGTGATGTTACTTTCATTTCATCTACTCAGCTTTTGAATGAATTTTTTTTTTTTCGATTTGATCATAATTTTTGGATGATACTTTCATATTATTTTATGACTTGATATCTTCCTCGAATGGTTTCATGCTCCTCCATGGCTCAATAATTGATCGACTTTTTGTATTCTCCTCTCATGGCTTGATAAATGAGGTTTTTTTTTTCTTCTTGATGAAGTAATGAATGGTTTCTCCACCTCCATTATTTTTTTGTTGATGACAAAGGGGAGAAAAATGTAAATTGCTATGATGGAGTAATTGTTGCTATGTTGGAATAAAATGCTTAAAAGTGAAATATGAATCAATTGTATTGCATTGCAAATGCTTAAAAATTCTTATTCTTGAGATAAGATAAGCTACTTTTTCATTTGATATCATGTCTTGATATTGAAACACTCTTTTTGGATATCACTTGATCCTTATCATGTTTGAATTAATATTTTTGTTATTATAGGTGTAAATACTTTGACATTGTTTAAAATACATTGTTTTTTTAGTATTTATGCCTAAGCTTGTTTATTAAGCTTTATGTTAAATGAAATCTATGGATTTGGCTTGAATTCAAAAGATTGAATTCAAGTGCTTTTTTACCTTCTAATGATATGGCATATAGTAGGGGGGGAGTTAAGAGTAACTCCATCATCAATTGATTGTCATCAAAAAAAGGGGAGATTGTTGAATCTCGGATTTTGATGATGAAATCAATTGGTGAAATATTTGTTCTAATCTATATTGTCAAAGATAAGTGTGCAGGATTAACTACGATGGGTTAGAAACATAAAGTGATTTGCCGAGGTCAAGTCCGTCGGTGTTCAAGAGTTCATTGGAAGTCCGAAGGATCATCGGAAGTTGTTCGGAACCAACCAAGATCGAATCGGGGACTTACCAAAGTTTTCGAAAAGTTCACCGCAAAGATCGTCGAAGGTTCATGGAGTTTGCCGAGAAGGTTCAGGAAGTTTGTCAAGACTCGTTGAGCGCCATACAATCCGGAGCATGTTGGGAATCCACCGGAAGAAACCGAGGGAAGTATCGGAAGACCCCCAAGTCTCATCATAAAGCTCTCCGGAATAAGACTTGAAGAATATCGGTTTAAATCACTATTAATTATGTTTTAATTTCATAGTTGGCACGTACTTAGGGCAAGGATTTTGAATTAATCCTGCTCAAATCTGGTAGGGGCCAACGGGCTCTTTTGGGCCTTTTGGGTTTTGAACAAGGCCCATTCAAAGATTGTTGAAATGGGGAAAGGTAGAACCGCCTTTAAGGTGGAGGTCTGGGGTGGTAGTATTACAAAGCATTGGGTGGTGGTACCGAAGTGCAAAGTGGCGGTAGTACCGCTGCCTTTACAAGTAGGTACCACCGACGTACCGTGTCATCTGACGGCGACAGCGGTAGCATCGCCTCCGACAAAGTGGTGAGCACCGCCAAAGACGGAACTCCAATTTGATTTCAAATTTGGAGCCCAAATTTGAATCCATTTTGGATCTATAAATACCCCCCCTTTCTCGGTTGAAAGGGCACCCTTTTGAGAGTTAGAAATTGAGCAAAAAGTCTTGCAAAAAAGTCTTATTTTTCAATAGTTTGTGTTCACCCTCTTTCTTTCTCTTTGGAAAATCTATAAGAGTGTGAACTTCTTTGTAAAAGGGTTGTAAGAGGGGTGTTTGGTCCTTCCCCTTCAAAAGGATTTGCTAGTGGAAGTTGGGAGCCTCATGGGAGAAGGCTTGAGGAAGTGGATGTAGGTCACTTTTGGTGAACCACTATACATTGGCTGTCTTGAATGTGTGAGTGTTTAAATTTCTATTTCATCTCTTTACTTGGCTGCAAACCATTCAGTTTTTTTCATTACCTTTACTCAAGCAACTTCAACCAAGTCATCTTTCTAATCGAAGTAGATTAAGGTTTACTTAGTTTGCAAATTATCGATTCCGATGAAGACATAATATAAAAAAATAAAGAGATTATCAAGCACGAGAACCCACTAATTCAAGAGGTCACAAAAGTCCGAAGATTGAAGATCCAATACCTAATGGCAAAAGATCAATTAGGTTTTCAAAGTTCCTTCTATAAATCGGAGGGAACCAAAGTTTTAAAGGTTGAAGTTTTCACAGCTCCTCAATTCTAAGATCTCCCGGAAGAGAGAGAGCTCACGGGAGTCCACCGTAAGGATACCGTGGTTCATCATGACGCTCACCTTCAAAGTTCTCCCAAAGTTACAAAGACTTGAAATGTGTGGATATTTGATCTCCTAGGTATTTTCTTTAATTTCATAGATATGATTTACTTAGACGAGGATTTTCGTTAACTAAGAATCCTTCGGTGGGGCCAAAACAGGTTTTTTTTTTTTATTCTTCCCGTCAGGTATTGATGTCGCCTTCCCTTGATGGACTTTTCCCAATATGGTATCGCCGTTTGTTTAGGTGGATGGGATCTAAACGGCAAGTGGCGAAAGTTGACTTAAGATGCCAAAATCGCTTGAAAAAGGAAGGGCAAGACACCGGATGTTGGTAGTCGTGGAATTGTTAGTACGAAGGCATTAGTAGTGCGACACCCAGTGTCGGTCAAAAGGCGATGAGTGGGTCTTAGTAACCCAAGAAACGCCCAGGAGGGCACAAAGGTCGGGCCCAAGTTCATGTCCATTGAGTATATAACTACCTCCCATCCTGATCAGGGTGGCCATACGGGCATCGCGACCACAAGACGTAGGCGCCGGCCGCAGTTCATACCACAGCAGCGTTTACCGTGTTCTGTAGTGGCGCTTTATGCTGAAGCAAGGCCTAATTCAGCTGGTGCCTGGCGCCGCCGCCAGCATCGCGGCGTCACAGAGACTGTCATTTACAGGAGAATCGCGCGACCGCACCAAACCAAATGTATGGGGAGGGCTTAGGTTTTAGAGTAAAAGATAGTTTGCCCCTAAATTTTAGAAATTTCTAGATTCTGCCCTTGATAGAATTAATAAAATACCAAAATACTATTTCTATCAGTTCAAAAATTTTAGAATTATCCCTTTGGATCAATTACCTAAATATCCCCTGGAACGTAAAAAAATTTTTATGTCCCATTTCAAAAAAAAATAAATATGTTAATTAAAATATTTTAATTAACTATTATTTTTATCTAGTAGTCCTATAAAAAAAATAATATATACATGTGATGTACTTGGGATGACAAACGATCATGGACTTGTGATGTGATGTTTGCACATGTGATTATTATTATAAGGGTAATGAGCTCTATTTTTCTCATTTATTGTCAGTTCCGCTTTGTAATTATGTTATTATGTTGTAATTAGGCTAAATCATGGTAGCATGACTCACCAGGCAGATCGATAATTATCCCGCATATAAAGACGCTGAGATGTCGGAATGATCCTAATTTAAACAAGATGGATGATCACAGGCATAGAGATGCAACGAAGCACAATATAGATCTTGATGTGAGTGCATTTTTCACGGCCCATGAGTCGCTTGATCATATTAGATATGGTCCATGATCACAAGGATGTATGTACTGCTCATGTGATGTGTGATTAGTTATACAATGTAGATAATATATATATATATATATATATAGATATATATATATATATTAAATAATGCATGTAACATATTATGTTAGAGACCAAACCAAAATTCCCCTCATTAATAATATTAAGTCGAAACATGAGGAAATAAGATTAACCAATGTGGCCTTCCATTATAATGCCTAGAACCCATTCTTTGTAGGTTGAAGTCATTTAGTCCTTCAAGACCACCTATATCGTATCTCACCATACCATCTACTTATTATAGAGAGAGATGACACGAAAAGGACATGGATATGACAGTCGTAAGTTTGATATATAGTCCCCAATTCCACTCATCCGGGTAACGATGTTAATGACTTAACCTAACATCATGGTTGGTCGAGTCCTCGAGGTTATGGTGGTTCTGAGGTCAACAGACTAGGAATCACAAGGAGTTGTGATTGGCAAGAGTTGCCTACCTTACCAAGCTAACGTGATTGGTCAGTCCCTCGAGGTTACGTTAAGATGTTTATCGATCCTGATCCCTCACTAGAGATCCACGGGGTCTCATTCACATACCGGAGGGTGTTGCGCCTGTCTCACAAAAATTAGGAATACATTAAGATAGAAGTCCTTATTTAATTATTTAACCACAAGGTTCACATGTTATTTATTTCGCTACTTCTTTTTATTTCAAAAAATGTCGCTTTTCAAACTTTTTATGGCATTTGATGCCAACCATCTCATCGGTCCAATTATGCTGATTGGCTTTTTAACTGGGAGAATCATTTCACCACGAGAAAAAATCAGATATGTTCTTGATACAAGGATCTCATGCCCATTTAAGGGCAAGGAGGATGAGATCACTTGACATGTGAAGTACTTAGATGATTCCACTTTGTTTCTGTTATATGTCGCCTTTGACTATCGAAAGTTACGCAGGACAAGATGAAAATATGGATGCCAATTCCATACCTACATCTCCCATAATCGCTTTCAAGGAATAGGGAAGAACTCAGCAATATGAGATATCAAAGAGCTATCTTTTCGTTAGGGATGACCGAGGGGGACACCTGCCGTAACCATATCCTTTAAGATGATTAAGTGGATCGAAAAACCGTGCCTAGGAATGGTCCAGAGATAACCTCTGGTGTGGGATCCTACTTCAATCCCTACCAGACTTTTTTTCGCTCATAATGAATTTTAATATGAACAAACTTGAGGTGGCCCCTCCCAAAGCTCCCTCAATATGTTGAGAGAAGCAGAGAGCAACCATCAAGAAAGAGAAGTTTGCTTTCTACACCTCGGTGAGACCAAAAAAGAAAAGGAAGATCAAAAGACCCTTAAGAATGGCAAGGGTAAGGGCAAATGGGTAAGGCAAAGGTTGCCAAGAAAGACCCAACATGGACAAAGGCCAAGGTTTTCCACTCAAGAGCAAAGATGGGCAATCGAAGAGGAACTCGAAAAAAAAGTTTTATGCAGAGAGGGGAAAAACAAAGTGAGAAGTTTCAGTACATTCATGATCGTTCATTTGTTTATAATTCGGCGACAACACATGGGTATTAGATACCGGAGTGCTTATCATATTTGTAATTCTGTAAGTTCAGCAGATGACTTAGAGATTGAATGGTATGAGATAGACCTTTAAGATGGCAATGGAGCAAAAGGTTGTCAGTGTTATTGGCAAGGTTACCTTACATTCTGGGCCTGGTGGAGCTATTATCAGATTAGACGGAGATTATTATGTTCCTTCTATTATAAAAAATATTATTTCCATCTATTTGGATGCTTATTGATATATAAATTTTTGGAGAACAATGTTGGCTCAATTAAAGAAGATGATGAGATCAATCGAAAGGAACATTGATAATGGTTTATTATATGCTAGATACAACCATATATTATGAGTGTAAGAGTCTGGCAGTGAAACAAGAAGTGGAGAACCAAACAAGAAAGAGTATTAAAACCCTTCGACGATCGAGGAGGTGAGTACTTGGAGTAAGGGGAGTTCACCCGCCTCAAAGACTATGGGGGATTATCCCAATGGACAACCTCCTTATACACCACCTAATGGTGCATGTAAAGGAGGAATCGGAGACACCGCTAGACATGGTACGTTCCATGATGAGTTTCTGCCAACCCACCCATCTCATTCTCGGGATATGCCTAGAGACCACAACCTTACCTTTTGAACGTAATTCCAACCAAGTAGTGATGTCTACTCCATATGAGATATGGAATGGAAAGAAGCCCATCTTAAAGTTGTTAAGATTTAGGGTGCCATGCCCACGCTAAGAGACACAACCCCACAAAATTGGAACCAAGGATGAATGGTGCAAAGTGCGGTGGGATACCCCCAAGGAAACTTGTGGGGTATTATTTCTATCCCCCCCCGAGGACCAAAAGGTCTTTGCAGCAGAGCAGCAGTGTTCTTGAGAAGGAACACATTCTTGGTGGAGACAAGGGGAGGAATGATAAAATTGAGCGAGGTTGGAGAACTCCAGCTCAAGCACCATTCCAAAATATGTGCGAATTTCAACACAAAATTTTTCCAACTTTACATAGGTCCTGATAGAGTATTCCATCTCTCCCGAGAGATATGTGGGACATATCAAAAAGAGAGGATATGAGGATATTGATCTCCATCGAGGAGGCTATTATGAGCATGATTCCTAAAAAAGAAGTCATAAATTCATAAATGGATTCTATGTACCAAACAAGGTTTGGAACCTAGTTAATGCACCCAAGGGTATTATACCCATTGTTGTAAGTGGATCTTCAAAAAAGAAGATTGAGTAGATGGAAAGGTAGAGACCTATAAAGGAACGCTATGGTTAAGGGTATCGCCAAAGGCAAGATGTGAAGATTATGATGAAAACTTTTCACCTATAGCTAATGCTAAAATCCATTTGAATTCTATTGGCTATTGCAGCACATCATGATTATGGAGATCCACAGATGGAACGCCAAAACCACATTCTCAATGGTAACCTCAGGAGGAGGTGAATATGATATAGTCCAGGAATTGTGTCCAGGGATAACCCGTGATAAGGTGTGCAAGTCACTTAGGTCCATTTATGGATAAAGCAAGCTTTCCAAAGTTGAAAACATAAGATTTGATGAGGCTTATCGATCTTATGACTTCAAGAAGAATGAAGATTTAACCTTTTTTGTGTAGAAATTAAGTGGGGAGCACTATCACCTTTTTTGGTATTATGTGGATGACATCCCCATCATTGGGAATGAAGAATGCCTCCACAAGAAAGACTTGATTATCTAGGCACTTCTCCATGAAGGACCTAGGGAAGCATCCCACATATTTGGGGATTCTGATCTATAGAGATGATCCAAGAGATGCTTGGCTTGTCCCAGTCCTAGGTACATAAGACACCATTGTCAAAGGTTTGGCATTAAAAATTCCAAGAGAGGTTCCATACCAATGAGACATGGAATATCATAGAGTATGTCCCCAAAGATCCCCTAAAAAGAAAGGGCACACATGGATATGATGCCATATGCATCAATGAAAAGATCTATCATGTATGCTATATTTTACCGTGTCCTATACATACATGCTTTGAAAGTGTCACAAGCAGATATCGTAGATCCAAAGGTTGAAAGACTGAAAAGTAGTAAAATTTATCCCAAGTACTAGAGAATGACTCAAGGATCTTTACTAGTATATGGAGGTAGTAGCACCAAGGAGGCTAGACGGACTGTTTCTTCCCATGTCAATGATGGGCAAGTCTAATTTGTGTATGTGTTCACCCTAATGAGAGGAAAAAGGTCGGAAGAGTTCCAAGCAAAAGACACTACTACCTAACTTCACCAGAGAGGCGAATACATCGCCGCAAGAGAGGCAAAGAAGGAGGGAGTCTAGATTGAAGAAGTTCATCATAGATCTGGAGTCATCCCAGAAAATGAGGAGTTGATCCTTTATATTATGACAAATATGGGGTGATTATTCAAATAAGAGAACCTGTCTTCAAAGTGTTTTTGAGGGGGTTCCAACTTATTAGAGAGAGATGTCTCAAGAGATGTAGTAGTGGAAAGAGTTCCATCCGAAGATAATATTGCGCATCCATCGACAAAGCCATTGACTGATTCCTTTGTAAACGTAGGTCCTGATAGGGGACGCATATGTTGGTGATGGTTTTAGGTCATGGGAGATCTAGTCATATATGCCTCTACAAGCCAATCACATGAGTGATGGTACTTGGTGGAATTTGATATGCAATTTATCTTTTTGATTACTAATAGGCATTTTATCATTTATCTAGATGTCGCATATATTACGCCACGCCCTCGATTTAATGAATGGGAATCGAATCATGATGAGATCATGATAATGAGATCGGATTCACCTTTTAAACATAGACCCTAAATTATCCCGGTCATGGTTACTTCAAGAAGGACATCAAGATAACCCGATAGACTGTGTGTTATATACCATTCATATGATGGAGGTAGCTGGTCTCATATACTTCCAAGTGGGGGACATTAAGGGTAGAAGGCAGCTTATGGAGAATGAGTTTCAACATTGATCCACCCACCAATGTTGGATGGTTATTGATACCTCATGCTAGACAAATCACCTCCAGAGTCCCAAAGTGTGTCCTAGCCCTTAGACCTGAGACACTAAGGATGTCCCTATTAGCACTCCACTTTGGACATTCGACTTATAGGCTCGAAAGTTCCAAATCTAATAAAACCAATTATCGGGAGTGGTAGCCAACCGTCGGGTGGCTATTTAGTGTCAATAGAGGATCATCCATTCTGGTATCAGGAGAGGAATAGGAATCACGGCTTTGCTCTAAACAAATCTTTGCCAAGGTTATTATTTGGATTGAGAGAAGAAAGAGTTCTCCTGAGAGAACAAGAGCAAAGATCAGGAGAGACCGGAGTGGGCTCGACAAAGACCATGCCCCGTATAGGTCTTCGATATGATGGATGAGAGATTATGGATATATGGTAACGCGAGATTTTATAGTTCAAAGGATGGATTCCCTTCAGATCATTCTGGGGTCGCAGTGGTTATACTGGGTACGCCTCAAGTTTGATGAGAGGGTGAATTATTTTAGAGATAATAATTCACCATGTCGGCGAGTTCACAAGCATAACTCATGGCCACCGACATTGGCTCAGAGGGTCACACACATACGGGTAAAGTCAAGGGATGAAAGGAGTGTTTCGACATTTAGATATCCTCACGTAACCCCTTATCTTTACGCATATCCATTGTTTCCAATTATTGATCCAGAAATGATTAAAAAATTTTCAAGAGATAAAAGGGAATAAATCATTAATCCAAGAGGACTTGGGTAATTTGAAAAAAGATCCATCTTAATCTTATCAAAGATCCATTAAATTCATAAAGGGGCTCTATAAGTGTAGGGGAATCAACAAAAGCCCATAGGCCGGGGTTTTTGGTAGCCAATTTCTATGACCAACCGGAAGGCTAAGAGAGAGGTGACATTATAAAGAAGAGGAACCAAAGGGTGGGAAAATTTTCAAGAGGAGGAATTTGACCTTCCTTCATCCCTCTCCCGTATTCAAGAATCATGTGGATATAAAATCTCCCAGGTATCAACTTCAACACATGCGCATTTCAGAGATTTGTTTTAAGACCCATCTTGCATTCATGATCTAAAACTTTTTGGAAAAAATCCGTTTTTTTTTTCGTTCTTCGTCATGCATGATGTCATCGCCCCCATGATGATTTCCCAAATATAATATATTTTGTTAGCAAATAAATGCGTGACCATGTTTGAATTTTTGTTAAGATGTCAATGAAATTGAAACAACCTATAATTTGAACACTTCTGGTTATATTTTGAATCATAGGAGAGAATAGATAAAATGGATAATAAATCGTGATTCCTTTGAAGCTAGATCAAAACTTGTCCCTTCTTAGATTATCCAATTTGTCTTCATGATCTGGGCTCAAAAGATCTCCTCCATAAGAAATTAAACAAGTATCAAATATTAAGTATATTATCATGTTTTTTGAAACCATCTCATGTTCACCTTAGATCCTCAAGAAATTTGATGGGAAACAAATAGAATCCGCTTTTTTCTTCAACCTAATGGAAGTCATAATCCATGGAACACAATAGATTGAAGACAAATAATAATAAAATGAGTTATTTCATCATCATCGTGGAAAACTTGATCTTAGATCCATCTCATTCATTCCTTAATGGATATCCAGAAAGAAAGGGAGATGATTTTCTTTATCATAAAGGCTACTATATGTATGGTGTTGTAATTTCATCAGAGCCAAGGGTATCATCCTTTGCCATGTAAGGCAATATTTAAGGGGGTTACAATCTTGTATAATAATAAAGAGGATACAAAAATAAAGAATATGCCCTTTTATTAATCCAAACATAAACCAATAAGGGGAAATTGAATTCTTATGGGACTCATGTATCTTTATTTTTTAATTATTAACATTCGAGACCCAGTAACCCCACATGCATAAACACCCCCAATAAGCTTTATCGAAGCTTAATCAAAATCGACTTTAGTCAATGTGAAGGAACCTTGGCCCAAGGGTTTTGTTTCTCTTTTTTAAATCTATATTTGAATGATTTATAACTTAGCAACCATCCACCCCCCTCTTTCTAAAACTACAATGGCTATTCAATGGAAGGCTAAACCTAATTTCCCAATTAATTGTTTCTGAAAATCCAAACCTATAACCCTCGAGAATCAAAGAGTGGAGGTACTTTCAAGGATAAGACATCCTTAGAAAATTGATGGATATTAATAGGTATGACCACATTCCTTAAGATGAGAAAACTGAATAGAGTGACGAGTCTAAAGGAAAATCAATGGATTTTATGCACGCGATCTTTTTCTAAAAAATGGAAAACCACTGGACAAGTTCAAACCAATGAAGAACTTAAAAAACAAAACACTCAAGAGGAGGAATTTTTTTATTTTGAATTTGTTTGTGGTAAAATTTTGTGCTTAGAAAGTATGAGTTCAAACATTTTGAGAATAAATACATTAAATCTGAAATTCATATTAAGAAATGAACACACAAGGAACTAGTAGAATGGAACTTTTTTATTCTTATTGATGTGATTTTCCAAAATTTGTTCTCCTTTCTCAGAAATCATAATGTTGACTATTTTAAGACTTTCCCAACCATAGAACCCACCTCATGTCTTTAACTAGTTTGTTTCTTCAAAATGCTTTTTTTTATTTTCAAAGACCAACCTTTTTTTCCTTTTTATCCTTTTAGGTTCAGAGCTCTTATACAACCCACCCCTCCATGAACTTAGAGATAGAAAGGGTCTTCAAGATTATAATAGAATTTTGAAATCAGCTGGTTGGATACAATAACATTTTCTGAACCGAGCATCCAAAGGAAAATGGAGCCCTTTAAACTTATCTAATGAATACCACTTGTATGATATACCATGATGAGAACTCTTCAACATATAATAATAAATAAAATTTTAAAAGTTTTTAATTAAAATCAAAGTTTTCTAAAACTAAAAAAAATGACCACTTTTGAAAGAGTTCACTAGAGTGGTTCCACTATGAAGAAGAAGAAGGCTCACTATAAGAAGGGTTTCTACCATTATTTCAAATTGGCTACCACCTTCAACAAGGTAAGTATCTCAATTAAGTTGGACTATTCCATGAAATTATTTGAACTTTTTTCATCAAGAAAATTATTTGGTAGGAGAAAAAATTTTTTAAAAATTATATCATTGGTCTCATTTTAGTCCTAAAATTGAAAATTTAAAAATTTGATCATAAAAATTATTGGGGCTTGCCTTCATACATGTTATGGAATTTTGAACAATTATTTGCTCTTCCACGATGATAATCACAAATATTTGATAATATTTTTCCATGCTTAGTTATATCATTTTTTTTGTTTTCCGCCCACATGATTGCATCAGATTTCAATTGGTCAATTTGCTCATGATTATATAAAAAATTCAAAAATGAAATAGATAAAAAATGAGTGATGTCCTTGATGATGATTCAATGGAATTGGATCATTTGGATCTGGATGGGTTTAATAAACCTATTTTCACCATTTTATAAACGATGCCTCTAAAATATTTAGTCATAGTTACCTTTTGAATGATAACCGCTGATTATGATGAAATGAAAATATTACCCATCCATTTTACGGGAGGTTGGGATTTTATGATATCATGGGGAATTTTAAAGGTGTTAGTATTCATCGGGGGGAATGAGTTCATCGATTGATTCCCGCACGTTCGGAATGCTGGATGGTTATTGATACCTCAGCTATTATCTCCGTAGTCCCAAGAGTGTATTCCGTCCTGTGACTTGGAGAAACCAAGGGAAATCCCGCATGATACCCCACTTGATGATGACTTATAGGTTTAGAAAGTTCCATATTTAGCACAACTGCCTTATTTTGATTTGGTAAAAAAGACAAATGAAGGCTGAATGTATGTTAGAATCATCCGCCTCGTATCATATAAGAGAATTTCATGTGTTCTCTGCTCAACAAATTTTGGATAATTTTATTTGGATCAGAGTTTAAAGAGGACAGAAATGAGTTTGAATGATTTTAGGAAATTTCCGCTTTGGAAATCACCGTGCCCCATATAAATTCTGACTTGAGATATTTTTGTGAATCAAAATAATTTTAGATGATAGCAAGCCCAAACAGTTACCAAAGAGGAAAACACCAACTATGTTATTATGAAAGTGGGCTGGCAACTGCAGTCGAATGAATTTGGGTGAATTATTTTGAGATGTTTTATCAAGTCAAAAAAGAGCCTTAAACATCATGATCAGAGGTTTTTAAAATATAATCTTAATCACATTTAGGTGAGTGTTTCTACCATGAGATAATCCGTCAAAACCTCCTTATCTTATGGGATATCTATTAAGTTTATGAATCTTTCGATCAAGATAACCAATAATTGATATAAAGAGATTACTGGGTGATGAGAGACTAATTCAAGAGGCTTGGATCTATGAGAATCCTATGTTTTAAGTATGATGATTCTGTTAAGCCAGGAATCTAAAATTGATGGGAAAGAAATATTTGTGAATTTTGAGGGTTTTTGAATTTATTTTTAAAATCATGATCTTTGATCTGATAAAAGAATAATTATAAACATGAATGACATCCCTGGTATTGATCTTCCGATTGATCATTGATACCTTCATGATACGATTTCTTTACATTTTTTTTTAACGACCACGTGATAACCAATGTATATTTTAATGCAACCCATTTGAAAGAACGGAAGAAAAACTTACCAAAAATCGGGGTTTTGGACAAAACAAAAGGAAAAGTGATGTCGCTTCCATGACCGATTTACAAGAAAAGAAATATTGTTAACATGTGTGCATCACAAAGCAAAATAGCTAGCTTAATAAGATTTAAATGTTAATTCATACCATGATTTAGCATTTTGATGGTAGAAACACTATGCCAATATTTGTTACTAATATCTTTTGATTTTCATTTGATGAAAACAAAATCAAGGAAGTGAAATTATTCCAGATACAGACCCTTCTTTTTGAAAATGATAAATGGGAGAAAATTGCTAAGAAATATTCAAAAAAGAAAGCAAAATAAGAATTTTGCTCTTCTCAAAAGAGAAGAAAAAATTACAATCCAAAATGATATCTAGCGGAAGCAAAGAAAAAACAATCTTAAATACTATTTTCCATTGAGAAGAAAAACTTCAGATCATGAATATCCAACAAGTTTTATCTATATCTTTAAATGAGAATCAATGAATCAGTATGATCAGATATTGTACGCAAAAGATATTAAATTTCAAGTGAGGGATCAAGAAGCTAAAGGGGGGTAACTACGAAGCGATAAAATGAAATTTTAAAAATTTTTAAAACCATTTAAAAGAAAACTAAAAAAATGAAAAGCGAACGCTCGTCAAACGAATTTGCTATGCTTAACTTTAAAGCACGCATGAGTGATGAAAAGTGAAAAGGAAGGGAGTTAAAGAAAGGCTTGCAACAAAGACTTTAAGATAAAATAGAAATTAAACAATACTGATAAGGTACCCAACTCATCTAAAAATATATTTTATAAAGAGACCTACATGTTTTCATAAAATTTTTAATAGGCTCAAATCAAAAAATTTTAAAAAAAATAATGTATGATTCAAATTCTATTGAGATGAATGAATTTATGCGGTTCACAGTCTTGGAAAGATATTAACAATAAAATGATGAATATTTAAAAAAATAAAAAATGAATCTAAAACCAAGATAATAATTTCTCAAAAACAAATAAGATTAAACCTATATATGAAAAAACATGGGTATACTTATAAGCTGAGCGTCAAAATTTTGAAATGGAACACATAAAAAAAAAAAAATTTGAATCTTTCATGAGTTTTTCGATGATTTTAATGGGCTAAATGACAATTTTCAAATTTATACAATGATGGCTTATTTTGAAAGAATTTAGGAACGCCATTATGAAATCATCACAAAGAATGAATCTTAAGTTTGCATTATCATGGTTAATGACTTTGGTCGGAGATTTTTACGATGACAAACTCATGTTTCAAAAAAATTTGATACTCATCTTTTCAAAAGGCCCAATAAAACATATCTGGGATAAAATTAAATCCCTAATTGGAAAATATGAAAACTATAAAAAAAGACATTCCTAATTTGTTAAAAAGTTTGATTTTCAATTTTTCCCATGAAAGCAAGTCTATTCATTTATGATATCCGATAAACCCTTAGAATCCTCAAATGTGATTTTTTCCTGGACCAAATGACTTTTATTCAGTCTCCATTAATTTTGGTAATTTAATTATTTTCTGGCAAGTTGATAAATTGAGCTTGAATGATTTTCTTCAAAAAACCCCAAGAAGCCCACTCGTTTATGACCGGTTAAGACATATTTGAATGCTTGAATCAAGTTCTAAAAAAAATTTCCCAATTTTGCTATAACTAATCAACTTCTTTGTTTCTTTTAAGCTATCATCCTTAAAGTTCTTTATAAATCAACAAATACTTCATGCTCCTTCAATATCAAAAGAAAATTCTTTAACACGATGAAAACTTTTGAACTTTTTTGATTTCGCACGATGAAATACTTGAATTGCTTGAACCCTAAAGATTGTGTTTTATGAAATGTGATCTTGGTAAAAGATGAAAAGGAAGTTGTGTAAGTAAAGAATCCTTATAGTACGTAAAGAGATAAAATAAAAAATTAACTTGTCAAATAATTCAAGAACACAAAAGATGACTGAGGTGGTTCTACCAAAGAGATCCATCCACTTCCATTGATTCTTTTATTGTTTCAATACTTCCTTGAATTCCTTCCCATATTTTGAGTGGCTTGGATAAAAAAAAATTTTACAATATTTGAATCAAGATCATGAGGAAAAATGAGCAAAAGAAAATAAGACTTTGGTAGCCCCGCCTTCTAATCCTTAATCTTATATGCTTTTTATATATCATGATTCTTGGTTGTATGACATTTATCTTGTTAAATTTGATAAATATGAAAATGATCTGAGCCCAAAATGAAAAAGTTAAAAATTCATATCTTTTGGTTTTGATTCTTGTTATTTACATATTTTATCCTCCGAACAGATTTCTCATTTTCCATGACATGAACACCATCATGAAAAAAATGCATGCATATTGTTTGATGCAAAGCGCATTAGAAATATTCATCCCTTCTTGGTTTTGGGTGACAAAGGGGAGTTGGCTTGCTAGCTTATGTATCATAAGTGAAAAAAGGATTAACCCCCTAATCCTAAATTCAATTGATGTGCTTTACAATCTCAAAGACATTAAAAAAAAATTACAAAGTAATCAATTTTTTTTCATGAGTTTGAATGTTTAAAACCTCCTACAGACGATTTTACAAAAATTCTTGGACTCATTGCATCCCAAGAAGTTGATGACTTGCAAAGGGAAACTTAGGTGCAAAGAAAAATTAAAAGTCTTTGAGTCCCAATTGTCATGAAGTATGCTAACTATCACGAACTTGGTGCTTGTTTAATTTTTTTATAAAACAATGATTTGTTTATACCGCTTATTCCCTTGAATCCCAATCATGAAGGAAGTCGCTGGTCAAAGTCATGATGAAAATTTTTATTTTGTCATGATGGAAAACATTCATGTAAAGGGAAAAAAAATATTCTTCCCTTTTTGACAAAATCAAGGGGGGGGAAAATAAACAACAAACACTTACTTCAAAAAATTTTGCTAAACACAACATTTATTAAATAGTTGCTATCTCAAGAGGTACCCAAGAAATATTTCACTTCTTCAAAATTGATATTTTTTTTTATTATTACAAATTAGGTTTGAATCTAGATCGACCAGATTAATGATAATTTGAGCATCTTTTCTTTGTCATGCTAACAAAGGGGAGATAAGTTTTTAGTCAACATAACCTAGTATGCCAACATCCAATATTTTGACTTGATCCACCTTAGTGCATTGTTATATCAAGGATGCAACTATTGCTATCAACAAGGTAGACTTAAAAACTCAACAAGTTGCAAAAAATTACCATGTCAACATTATAGCTTTATGATTCAATGGTATTGGTGATTCAACTTAAAATGTTATATGATGTGATAAAGAAGCAAGTGTGTTGTAAAAATTTGCATATCTTCATGAACTTACTATGGTTTTACTTCTCCTTTTGTTGAGACATAGGGGAGAAGTAGATTGATGACTTCCAGCTTTTGTAGTGAATATTTTTATATATTTGCATGATGGTTTCACCTATTCTGAATAAACATTGCTGATGAATGTTGCTTGGATCGCAGTAATCCAAGTGTTCTATCAAAAAGCATATTGATAGAAATTTTGTGGTCAGAATGCTGAGGAGTTGCCGGTTGCAAAACAGTGGTCAAAAAAGTTGTCATCATCAAAAAGAAAATTTTTGAGATCAGAGTATACAATTGATAGAAACTATTGAGAGGATGCGGTTGTTGTCAATTGCGTGTCAAGGGTAATTCCACATGTGTGATTGAAGCGATTTATGCACTCCTCTCTTTGGGAGAGGTGGAATATGAGGTGGCTACCAAAAAAATGTCGAGCGCCTTATAGAACTATGTCTTAAAGGCCGTGTAGGCCGGGCAAAACCCATGCGGATTTGCCCCATGAATATTGAGTTGTTCATCCAACCACCCAGTTTCCTCTTAGATTAGAAGCGATATCACCAGGTCCTTATGGCGCCATTATTGACTTCATCTCATGATCCAATATCATTCGGGGCTTAATGGATATCCAATAAGATAGAGGTTTGCCGGTGTTTGTTATGCGGAAGCCTTGCCACAACACCTAGGGATGATGTGTGTGTATCGAAATCTAGGCAGAAGTCAAGCCGCCATGGAGTTATAGTTCAGTTCCCTTTCGAGTTTAAAGATTCATTTAAGTCTATTCTATAATAATGACCAGGGGATCGACATGATGGGGAAAAGTTACTAGTACAACTTGGGAAAGAGGGGACTGGGGAGGAACTGTAAAATCATTGGCCCTTATTCAGTTCTCAGGAAGTATCTATAAGTCGCGGGGATAGTTCTAAAGGATGATTCTATACCAGCATGGATTGCCGAAAGCCGGCCCATACTGCCTTCCTCGAAGTTTGACTCCTGGTTTATAATCCCTGAGAACCCCATCTTTAAAATTCATAACCTTGGCCAATTTTTTGGGTTCTCAAGCAAGAACCCAAAGTGAGGGCCATGATGGGCCCCATGATTGGATGAGTTTACGCCTTCAATAGCTCGTGGCGGTCAAGCACCATTCATAATGGCCCACTCTGTACTAGATAATAACTTTCCAAAACCTATAAAAACCCGTATCAAAACCTTTGCTTACATAGGACATCTCGTATTCTGCAAGTCTATGTAATCGATACACTACCGACTACGAACGGTGCGTTCAACGTGAGGTCAAATCATCCAGGAACTCAAATTGATTTCAATCGCTGAACTCATTCTCCACTTAGGATCTATACGCACTGCCTCCTGGAACGAGACACTTTTTTAGGTTAGAATCTTGGTTTTGGCTTTGAAAAGTCTTGAAAAGACCCTTCTATCTTGCTAAGTGTTGACCTCCTTCTTCTCCTTGAAATCTTGTAATTAGTGTGAACCACTTTAAAGGTTGAGGGGTCATTATGGTCCTTCATCAACATCCACCTATAGTGAAAAGGGAGCCTCATCCCGGAGAAGCGATAACGTGAGATGTACAATCATAAGTAAAACCAGATTTGACGTATCTTGATTGTAAAAGTGTTTAATTTCTGTTTACTTTGCTGCAATTCCTTAACTTTACTTGCTCGAATTCCTTTTTTTTTATCTTTATGCTTATCCCCATTAGAGCGTCTACGATTTGGAAAAAGACGTTGCCGAAATAATGGCTTTGTCGCTTGTTTTTAATGTTGAAAAATCCATCGTTGGATGGAACTAATTTCACCCCATTTTCATCTCTTCGATCCCTATGATATATTATAATGTCCTTGGATGCAGTATGATGAGTAAGATCATGATGGATTACGATCCGTGACATTCACCTTTAACCAATCGAAACCCTAAGTATCTAGTCATAATACAAAAGGACATCCGAGATAATCAGATGAGCGGTGTCTTTGGCAAGTCCGTGATGAACCCTTCATCCGATACAATAAGCCTCATTACGCCATAAAGAATGGCTCCACGGTGCTCGGTTGGAGAATGAGTTAGTTGATCCCTACCACTGGAACTTTGGATGGTTGTGCTACCTCCATTGAACAACAATTTAACATAGTCCCAGTAGTGTATCATTGGTCCTCTGACCTGAGATACCAATGTCTGTAGTAGTACTCAATTCTTTGATGCGGACTCCATATACAAGTAAAAGATCTCGGCTTCTTAAGTATGAGTGCTATCAACATTTACCATTTTCCAACCGCTTCTAAGGGGCTATTGAGTGTCAATAAAGGATCATGACACTCAAAGTATGAGAGGAATATCTCATAGTTCATAGCATGCATACATGGCGAGGTTATTTGGATTGCATATGACATCATTCTCATGTGTGCCCTTTCTTCGTGAGTTCGGGAGATGTTATGGGTGTGATATTCCATGCCATTATGCAGGGTCTTCTTGGAATTAAATGGATGAGAGATTATAGATACAATGGTAACTAAGGATAGATAGATCCAAAGGATAAGATTCCCTCGTTTGGGATCCACTTATGCATCCAGTGCAATGCGCCCCTTGTGATGAGTTAGGTGAATTATTATAGGGAGAAGTGTTCACTAATCGAAAAGTCTTTGACAGGAGATGACTCACGGCCAGAAGCTCGATAATGGGCCTGACGATCATCCACATATAGGTGTTACCAAAAAAGGTTAGGATAAAGATGTCAGTTAAACTCCTATCTTGTGGATATCCATTAATGCAAAATTATAAGATCCCATCGAGATGAGATCTTATGTTGCTAATAAGAAGATTATTCCATAGATGGACCCACTAATCCAAGAGGCTTTAGTAGTGGATGGAGTCAATCCTCAAATATATCAAAAAGATCCATTAGGGTTTGAGGAAGGCATTTAACGCCCAGGAACCAAAGCTCAATGGGTTTGGGGTTTCTTTTGTTGTGGCCACCTCTTGTTCTTTTTAGCATGGCTAGAGGTGCATCGTTGCAATTCCATTGTGTGAAATCTTCGCTTTGAGGTAGCAGTCTCCTTCATCACTAGCCTTGCTTTATAGGTCTCTACCCGCTCTTATCTACCAAATCTTCTTTGAAGATCCAGTTTGCAAAATTTGTTGGGTGCCTACCCTTGCATCAACCAGGGTTCCAACTTTCGATACATGGAAATCTAGCATTTTGTTTTCATTCTTCTTGCGCATTTCAGTAGCCCAGCTCCCCAATAATAGCCTCCCAATAGAGTTCTGGGATTATCATCCTCAACATCTGGTTCATATAGCCAATGTCGAAGGGTGATAATCAAGAGTTTTGGGATATCTTATACACCAATGCCTTTAAAAGTTGGAATCGACTCGGGATAGGTATCTCTCCCAGGCTGAATGGTGGTTGAGCTTTACAAGGAGTTGGTCTCCCCCCCTCAGGGCAACTTCTATCATGCTCCATGAGCCTCTGAGAATGAAGAATGTATTGGTCGCTTTATCAGGGAACACCTACCCTCTACACAAAAGACATAATCTCGGACCCCGTGGTGATAAGACTGAGAGTGTCTCCCACCTAAGGGCGATGAAATTTCCATCCTTATTCCAACTTGGGATGGTCATGGTTCGAGAATCGCGGGAGATGGCAGCCCAAATATCTAACAACTTTAATGATCACGAGTGCTGACCTCGATCCTCTCGGGATGAGTAGACTCAATTTTGCTGAATGGTCTAAGGTAATTCCCAGCCTGAAAAAATCGGTGGATCCCAAGTTGTCGGGTAGAAGTTGAGACCAAACACATCATGTGGGTCACCATGTTTTTAAGATGCGATTCCTTTCTTCACCTAGTCACGAAGGACATGGTGTATTGAAGGAGGTATCCATTGGGAAAATCCATAGCCCGCCGAGAAATCCAGAACTCTAGGAATTCACCTGGGTCACCTCGTCGGACCGATCAAGGGTTTTAATACTCTTTTCCCATCTGCGGGTTCACTTCAATTCCTTTAGATCCACTTTACACTATGATAATGAAGTCATTTAAAAAATAAAATTATGCAAATGTGTGTTACATGATCTTAGATCTTTGGGGCATGACCTCATCATTATTATTATTGTTTTCAAAAACTACCTTCTATATCCAATAAGTGCTGAAAACATGAAATGAAATAATATTTTTGATAATAGAAGGAACATATTAGCATACATCTAAGTCAATAATAGCCCCCCATAAAATCGAGAGGTAACTGCGCCTTCATTCTTGACCCAGGGGTTTCTTGCTATAAAGTCATGCCGCGGTCTCCTGCAGAACCACCTAACCCTGGTCAATGAAGTGTTCATGAGCAGCACTTGGGAGAAAACACCCATGTGTTATGTTGGCGACATGATTATCAAAGCGGGCAAATGGAGACCCGATCACGACTGTGGCGAGAACCTTCCCAAGTTCAGGGCGATTCAATACAAGGTACAACTTTTTGCGCTCCTCTTAGGTTGCTGCAAAGAAGACCGGCTTTTTGGTCCTTTGCTAGGAATTTTGGCCAACCTTGAAAGTCAACCCATTTTGATGCAATCTTTGTTGTCCTTAAAGGGTATGACGCCTCACGAGGAAGCTTTTCTTCTGGTTTAAGTGTCAGCAGAGGAGATGGGGTACCTTTTCTTGATGGTGCCTTGCATCACTATTAGGTCAAAGGTACTAAGAGGGGGGGGTGGGGGGGCAAAGCAGATTAAAACGTATCTTGAAACCGATTTACAAAAAAGACAAGTTCATTGAAGATTTGATTACGAAAGAGAACTTGTAAGAAGTTGTCGAGCGTGAAATAAAGGAACTAACTATGCGGCTAAGTAATAAATGAAGTAATTGTAAACACTCACACATTCATGAACATTAATGATGTATAGTGGATCTGTCAAATGACCTACATCCACTCTTGAAGCCTTCATGATGAGGCTCCCAAAACTCTCCACTAGTAAGTCCTTTTGAAGGGGAAGGAACAAAACTTCCTGCACAACCCTTTACAAGATGTTCACACTTACATGATTTCTCAAGAAGAAGAAGGAGGTGAACACTTAGCAAAGAAACAACACTTTCAAAACTATCCAAAGACTCAAGACTTAAACTTTTCTTGCTCAAAGGGTGCCCTTCGGTGAGAAAGGGGGGTAATATTTATAGATCCAAAATGGTTTCGAATTTGGGCTCCAAATTTGAAATCAAATTGGAGTTCCCAACCGGTGATGGGTTGGGTATGCCGCTTGTTTGGTCAGACCGACAAATGCCATGCGGTAAGCACTTTGAGTAGCGGTCTACCACCTGCGAGCATCGAGCCGATGCTAGCATTATGGTCAGTCAGGCGGTGCTACTGGTCCATTCGGTTCCGCCCGTCGATGTCTCACTAAGGCCCAAAAACTAAGCGGTTCCTGCTGGTATTATTTACCAATTTAGGAGTGATTGACCTGGGGTTCCTTCGCTCTAAGCGCATGCCACCTCAATTAAAAAACATAATTAGACCCGATTTAAACCACCATTTTCCAAACTTGACTTGAAGTGGTGGCGGGTTGGCCCTCCCATAATTTTGGCGATTTCTTTTGATTTCTCAAGATGCTCACTCATTTGCTTCTGAACGTCAACATAGCATTCTAATTTGATGGGACACCCTTCAGATGAGTTCCAACCTTCAACGATTCCTTGCGAGGCCTCTAATGCTTCTAAGAAGTCCTTACCGCGGTTCCAAGGACCGACAGCTGATCCTTCTGGTGGTTTCATCTTCGAGTAAGTTCCAAATGTTGATCTTTCAAGAAATGGACTTTTTGAAAACTAGTTAACTTGGACATGATCTTGGATGGTTCGATTAGAATCTTACCATGCAGACTTCGATCAAAACTCGCGAACCCTCCGGACTTTGGCCTTATAAATCAATTGATGTTTTCTTTTCAACGTCCAACTCTCCACACTCATCTCAACAATTAGTACAAAATATTTTAAATTGATTTCATCCGCCAAAATCCAAAATTTAACAATCTCCCCCATTTTTTGAAGCAAGCTTGCGATCAATACTGATAAGCAATTCTTAACTTGTTATTTTATACCTATAAAGAAATATTAATTCAAACATGATTTTCAATTAATATTCAAAAGAGTGCCTTTAACGTCGAATTTCAAAATAGGTATCGAATAAGAATAAGAGTTATAATAATCAAAAAAACATGATTGATTCATATTTCCCAAATAAGTTTTTGTTCCAACATAGCAACAATTATCCATCATGGCAATTCACATATCATTTCTCCCCCTTTGTCATCAACAAAAATAATGCAAATGTGAAAATCATCGCCATGGAGAACCGGAAAACATCACAAATGTGGAAAAAATGGCAAAATGATATAAAAGTGTTTCCATAGTAATACAAATAACACCGAATGAAGTTAAAAAAATATGATCAAATTGAAAATGTGACGCAAATGTAGAATGAAATAAATGTCAACAACATCATCCATAGGGTTTACATCTTTAAAAGAAAACAATGACTATACCGGGAGGAATTGCGAAGCTATACATGTGATCTATTTAAGTTCATCTTGCATTTCCTTCAAAAAATTTCAGTTTGTTGTGATGTGACTCTCTCATAATGCGGGATCGGTAGAAGATGGAGCAAAAGCGCGATGTAGCCGGATCAATCCGATTAGAGGAGGAGATTCATTTCCCCAAAATTGTGTTTGAGATAGTTCTTACCGTGGGGGGGGAGGTACAATCTCTCAGGTTGCCTAACCCATATTCCATCTCTTTAAAGGTACATCCCAAAATTAAGCCGCAGAAAGTAGTTTTCGTCAATAATATTATATCATAAACTTGTACATATTTCCTTCTGGGTGACACACAAATGTCATGGGCAAAAAATGAGTCTAGTGATTAAGCCACCATATGGTAACATTGATCCTTTAAAGAAAAGGACCTCATCATGTCTTGTCTATTCAACAACCAAAAGCAATGTTCGTTTAGTCATAATCCGATATATCGTACCTAATTAGGTGGCCCGTCTCATCATGGATGAAACTGCTTGGGAAGTAGAATGCTTATTAGAATGCGATGTAAAATTTTAGAGTTAAAAAAGGTAATAAATATTCCGCAGACTTTTTAGATGATGCTAAATTTGGGTTTTGAAAAAAGGTTTCTAAAAGACTTGAGTGGGTTGCACCAACAAGATCCATATCCCATTTCTCTAAAAATAACATCCCTAGCTCTCTTTCAATAATTCCAGTGTGAGCATATGATATTATCGTGAAATTTTGAATCTCATTCCTAACACATAGGTTGACAAGCCATCATCATTAATAATTAAGTAGCATAGAACAGTTTAAACAACATTGGATAAATAGGTTCATTAATTTAACAAGATAGGTAAAAGCCTCTAAGTGCGCAAGAAACCATCTAATAAAGGTTCTCAGTTTTCTAGTTGATTCAGAATCAATATACTTTCCTTTTATGCATGGTTTACAATCAAAATTTGAAAATCTAAGGCTATCTTCTTTAGATTTAAACAAAGGATAGGTCAAATGATCTACCTCCATCCTTTTTCCTTTGTCTCTTGATGTTCTTAGAACCATGTCTATAAATGATCAAAAAACAAAAGAAAATAATAATAAGGAAAGACAAGTAATTGTGAGTGAAGAGAAAAATTTCTGTTTTACCTTGTTGGTCCTTTTGAGAGGTGAGGAGCTTAAATCAACAAAATCTCCTCCTTGGGCTTCTAGATGGGGAAGAAATGGAAAATTTGAAGGTTGGAAGATTTGGAAAGAGAAGAAGGATGATGGGATAAGGTTTCTGGCTTCTGGCATCAGCCTCTTTATAACAGTGTTAAGGGGTATGACTCGCCCAGCAGGTTCCCTTTGGTGACTTCTGACCCGGTGCCACTTGTATTTGTGATGCTATCGTAGGGCCACAAAAAATATTTTGTTTTTTAAATTCAATATTTTTTTTAAAAAAAAATTTCAGAGATGGGATGAAGTCAAAAGAATAAATTTCAAAAAAAGAAAGTCAAGGTAGATTGAAATCATAGTTAAAACATAATTTCAAAGAAAAAAAATCATAAAAAAAAACTTCATTTATTAGGACAAGTTTAATATGCCAATTCCCTTCTAAAAAATCAAATTGTTTCCTCATTTATGTTTTGTAAAATGTCAGCTAATTGATGATTTGTATCACTTAATCCAAGAATGACATTTTCACTACGATCATGAAATCAAATAAATGATGCTGAATATTGATGTGTACTTAGTTCGAGGGTGTTGGATTGGATTTTTTAGTTGAACTTAAATTTTTCGTGTTATCACATTTTATAGAATATTTTTAAGTAAATTCCATAGTCCTCTAGTGTATTTTTCATCCGGAATAACTTGTACGACATGCACTAGCGACTATATATTAAACCATGGTAGATAGTGAATTTAATTTTATTTCTTCGCGGAAGTCCAAGAAACAGTGCATGTCCCTAGAAATTGGGCACAACCGGATGTGCTTTTTCCATTTTACATCCACCAAAATGTGAATTGCGTAAGTTTTCAAACTAAAATTTTTTATTTTGGATACCATAATCTAAGATTAGGGGTCCTTTAAGATATCAGGAATCCTCTACGGAAAAAATGAGATAGCTGCATTAGGATAAATTTTGGAATCTTGCACAAATTTGAACATGATGTCGGTCTGGTTGTAGTGAGATAAAGTAGGCTACCTTATCATGCCCCTATAAGTTTTTTGATCAAAACTTTCTATTTTCATCCATATCTAATTTAGTGGGAGGGTGCTCATAGATTTGCTAATTTCTTTTGATCCATCCATATTAAATCGTTTTAACAATTCTAATGTGTATTTTGATTGATTTAGAAAATATACCATCACTTAGTTACTTGATTTGAATCCTAAAAAAGAAATTTAGTTTTCTCCCATTAGGCTCATCTCCAAATTCATCTTTCGTATCATGGCAAATGATTCACATAGTGATTTATTAGAAGAATAAAAATAATATCATCAACATAAATTTGAACAAATAAGAAAACTATTTTAAAATGTTTAATAAACAATGTAGTATCAACTTGCCTTTATGAAATTATTTGAAATTAAAAAAAAGAACTAAGCCTCATACCAAGCCCTAGGGGCTTGTTTTAGACCATATAAAAGCCTTAGTTAGTTTAAACATGGTTAGGGGAGAAATAGAGTTTTGGTCCAGGGTGGTTGTTCAGCACAAACTTCTTCATGAAATAAAACCATTTAAGAATGCACTTTTTTTGACATGCATTTGAAATAATTTGAAATCTTTACTACTAGCATAGGCAAGGAGCATCCTAATGGCTTCAATCTTGCCATAGGAGGCGAAGGTTTCTTCATGTCGATCTTGCCTTCTTCTTGGTTGAAACCTTTGGCCTTAATTTGGCCTTGTTTTTCTAACCACACCATCGCGCATTCATCTTGCTTGTTTCTAAAGATCCCACTTAGTACCAATAACTAAGTGGTCGTAGAATCTAGGAACAAACTTCCATAAATCATTCACCTCAATTGATTGATTCTTTTGCATTGCGATAACTTAAGAATCATCTTTTAGGGCATCAACGATGCATTTTGGTTCAATTTGAAGAAAGGCAACATAACATAGACGCAATTTTTTGAAAGAAGGAAGCGAGTTTGAACGCTTCGATGCGTCTCCTATAATTAACTCCTTGGGATGAGCATCTCTGAGACTTCCATTCCTTTGGTAAGGAAGTTTGGGAAGAAGATGCATCAGTGTTGTTTTTGAGGAGAGGGTTCATTCAAATTCAAATCATCAAGACCAAAATCATCATCAAAATTTTTTTTCTTAAATTAGGAAACTTCATTAAAAAACCACATGACAAATAGATTCTTCTATAAGATAAGTTTTTTTTCTCTTGTTGAAAACACCTAAAAGCCTTAGAAAGCGAAAGATCAACTAAGAAACATGCCTTCATTGGATTTTTTGCATCAATTTTTCCAAAGGCATCCTTTTCATTTAAAATAAAAGTATTTACAACCAAAAACTTTTAAAAATAAGAAACATTGGGTTTTATCATTCCAAAATTCATATGGGTTTTGGATGGGATGGTCTCACTAGAATCTATTCATAACAGCAAAGCTGGTATTCACCTACTTCAAAATATTTTGGTAAATTATATTCATTTAGCATGGTTCTAGCCATTTCTACAAACTTCTATTTTTCTTTCCACTACTCCATTTTTTGTTTGCGGATTTCTTGTAAAAGCAGTTGTGATTTATCGGTTGTTTCACAAAATTTTGGAAGTCATGATTTTGAATTCACCTCCGGATCACTTCAATTGATGAAATCATAAAGCCTTTTTTTTCATTTTGATGAGTTTACAAAATTTAGAAAACATTTGGAAGCAATCACTTTTATAGGAGCAAAAAATAGGTCCAAGTGTATCTACTATAGTCATCCATAATTACAAAGGCATATTTGCTACCTCTAGGCTTGTTATGTCAATTGGTCCCAGAAATAAGTCCAAGTGGATCAGTGCAATGGTCTAGTGGTGCTAATGTGATTTTTTGATTTAGCCGGTCTTTATTTGTTTTCCTGTTGACGGCATCACTTTTATATCCTTAACAAATTTAGGTGTTTGGGATACCTCTTACTAAATCTCTAGATGAAATCTTAGAGATTAGTTTCATCTTACGTAGCTAGCCTCCTATGCGAAAGCCAGCGCGTCATCATTCAAAACAGAAAAAACACATTTCATTTATTACTTAATTTATCAATATTTATGAATTGTAGACATTGTTTAGGGCAATCATAAATGTGTATTTTGTATAATTTTTTCAATAATACAAGCATTGAATTCAAATCTAATGATATATCTTTTATCATATAATTGACTAATACTCAAAAGATTATGTTTAAGTCATCTAGTAACACATCATCTTTAAAAAAGTTTGATTTGTTACCTATGGTTCCCTTGCCAATGATTTTACCCTTGTTATTGTCTCAGAAAGTGATATATCCTTCTTTTTTGCTAGAGAGCTTAAAATCTGAGATGAATCTTGGTCATATGCCTTGAGCATCTGCTATCAAGATACCATCTCTTGCTCCTAACATGATGGTAAACATTTTATTAAAAAAAGATGATTTTTAGGTACCCATTTGACCTTAGGTGTCTAAAAATCAATCTACTCAAATTGTCATTTTGCATTGAGTGTTTTATGGTTCCTTTAGGAACCCAAATTAGTTTGTGTAGATATATTTCCTACATGGCATTTATAAGTAACATGTGAAATTTTACAACAAAAGTTGCATTTAGTGTGGGGTTCTATATGCAAGGTAAGGCTTTTGACAAAGATGGTTAGATTTGGGTGAGACCACTCACAAATCCGATTCTAGTTTTATGGCATGACCCTTTATTAGCAAGGATCATGTCCAAGGACTTACTACCAACCTTAAATTTTTTTAGAGTTTCTTTGAGTATTAAGTTTTCCTTTTTGTTACCTCTAAGTGTTCACTTAGTGCATGGAGACAATGAAGGAGTGTCATGTTTGTTTTTCCAAATTTATTATTTAAAAAAGCATGCTCTTTTTTAATGAATTAAACTTCTAATGGTTTTCTACATTCATCAAACAAATCATGAAAAGCCATCAAAAGTTCTAAGAAAAAGTTAAATCTTCATCTAATAAATTATTTACCTATTCTTGATGGCCATTAGAAGCGTAGTTTGCGATCTCCTTGTTGTTTTGTTCTTCATCTTTGAAGTCATGAATCATCCCACGTTGCTTTGAGTGCCTTTTTCTTCTTTGATTGTTTCTTCTTTGCTTGGGTACATTCACTTTTGAAATATTCCGGCTTCTTGCATTCATAGCATATGACTATTTCTTTTAGGTTTAATTTTTATTTTGAGTCTTTTTTTTAGCTTTATTTCTTCTTATAATTTTTTTTGTACTTTGATAATAAAGTGCCAAATCGTCTCTAGTTCTCATCTTGAACTTTCTTTCAAGTGGTCTTCAGTGTTCTTAGTGTCATATCCTTCTTATTCTTTTTAGAAGGTTCTCAACTCTTCATGAGCATTTGTCATCTCAAAGTCACTAACAACCCAATAAGTTCTTCAAGAGGAAATACTTTAAGTCCTTGGCCTCTTGAATGGCCATTACTTTGGGGTTCAGTTCTTTGAAAGAAATCTTAAAATTTTTTATTTATAAGCTCAAAGTTAGAAAAACTTTTTACCAAGTGCTTTTAGTCTATTGAATGACATCCTGTGAACGAGATTACATATCTCTAATGGATTCACTTGGTTTTATCCGAAAACAATTCATAAGCATGAACTAAAAGATTTATTTTTGGACTCCTTTACTCTACTAGTGCCTTTATGAGTGATTTGATGTATACCAAATATTGAAAGCCATTTTACAAATAGAAACTCAATTGAACTCATTCTTTTAAAGTGCAAAATAAGGCATTCAATGCCTTAGCATTTTAAAGAAAACTCTCTTTCTCCAACTCATTTCAATGGATCCATGTTGGAAGAGAACTTTTTTCAAAAATCGTTTTCAATAATGTTCTATAATTCAAAAATCCATGAAATAAGAAAATTCTCATCCAAGTTTTTCAAACAGGTAATCATCCCCATTGAATGGGTGGATGTGTGATTGCGGTGGCCATTCTTTGATTTTTAAGCCAATATGAAACCTATCTCTCTTTGGTTTAAAACTAAAATAATGTTGAATCTCGATTTTGATGATGAAATTAATTGATAAGTTTATTATCTAATCTATGCTTTTAAGATAAGTGATAGGACTAACCCATCAAAAAGATAAAACAATTAAAGCAAGAAGAATCAAACGTAATGGAGTCCAAAGTTCAAACATCTGTTAGGAAGAATCTGACAATGCGTTGAGAATAGATCGCAGAGTCAACATCTTTGGTGGATCGGTAATACACTAAAAGGTTTGGATGATGATCGAGAATTTTCATTCGGAGAAGGTCGTCAAAAGTTTCGAGAACCAATGACATATCTTGGGATAACTTAGATTCATGTCTTGTAGTTGTTGAATTTATTTGATGATGAAGTCAATTATGAATTATTTATTCTAATCCATATTATCAAGATAAGTGTGCAGGATTAACTGTGATAGATGAAAAATAAAGCGTTTACCAAGGTCCAAGTTGGTTGGAAATTTGAGAGTTCATCTGGAAGTCCAGAGGATTATGGAAGTTTGTTTGAACCAACGAGATGTAATAGGAGGACTTGTGTTAAAAAAACCTTGGAATTCTAAGTGGGGTTGATCTCTATAGGGGATGGGCATCCTTGGAACTCTATAAAGTTTCCTTCCTCTAAGTTGCTGCTCAAAGGCTACCAAAAAGATTACCGATCTATTCATTGATGAAAAAAGGATGAATACATGGCTATTTATAGGCTTAAACCCCAACTTCCTAATAGGCTCTCACTCATGACTCAACTTCTAACCAACTTCTAATTAAGACACCTTCTCTAGTAGGACTCATAATTCTAATAGGACTCTTTCCCTAATAGGACTTCTATTTCTATGGGACTCTTTCCCCTATTGGACTTACTTCTAATAGGACTCTTTTCCTAATAGGACCATAATACAATAGAACTCTTTTCCCTAATAGGACTCCTGCACTTCTAAGAAGTAATCCCTAACCTAACCGCCTCTTCACCCTTTAATAGGGAATTGCCAGATAGGATTTATATGAATACCTTATTAATGAAACTAAATTAGGATTCTCACCAGCTAGAGTCCTAATAGACCCTTCCCCTCTCAAATCGCCTCGCTTGTCAGGTCGAGTGTACCATGAATGCTCGGGAATTTGAGTGGGTCATAGTTTCCCAAGTGGCATCTTCTCGCTGGTAGGTTTGCCACTATATTAACACTTAAGTAGGTCGTCAGCACGAGTCATGATCATTCGATCACAATGGCACTTGGTTTCAATGAGCTCTCCCTTCGATAGTTATATTTGGTAGATGCCTTTGTTTGTTTCATGTTGTTCCAACTTGAGCTTCAAACATGATACATGGAAGATGGATGGATTCGGGAGCTGGCGCAGTAAGTCAATTTGTATGTGCTCCATGTGCTCCAAAATCTGGTAGGGTCCATAGAACCCAGGTGAAAGCTTCATAGATGCTCTAGTTTTAGATTGATGTTTACTTGTATTTCGGAGCCGTAGAAGACCCAATCTCTAACAAAATTCTCGCCTTTATGTTGATCATATTCTTTGTTTATCCTTGTCTTTTGCAGTGAGATTATCTTTAGCAACTTCAGCAGCATTTTGTCTCTATCTTGTAGTTCTCATTACATGTTCTACTTGAGCAGGTGCCCAAACACATATTTTGAAATTATAGGGGGGACCATACATGGTCTCATAGTGAGTACACATTTTGTGGAGGAATGATAAGTCATATTATACCACCATTCGCCCAAGGAAGTCACTTTGTCCATTCTTTTTTGGTGGGTCACTCATGAAGCATCTATATGTCTCCAAACACATGTTCACCACTTTTGGTTGGTCAGTTGATTTATGAGTGATATGTCATACCTCATCTAATTTAGTGCCCTTGCATTGGAATGCTTTCTGTCCAAAATTTGCTTTCGTGAAGACCCCTATCATGATCACTCATAATAGATCTCGCATCCCAGGTAATTTTACAATATTCTTCATAAAGATTCGAAACGTAATAGAAGCGGTCAGCAAGATTACTTTCTGGTACAAAAAAGTGAGCATACTTTGTAAGTACATCAACCACAACAAAACTACCTTTTCCTTGTGATGAGGGAAGCCCCTTCGAAGAAATCCATTAATATATCAGTTCATATTGATTTTGGGATGGGTAGAGGTTGTAACTTTCCGGGACTTGCCACTATCTCACCTTTGTGTCGTTGACATACATCCATTGTGCCACAAATTCAGCAATAATATTTTTTCATCCCTATCCGATAAAACCACTCAATTCTTTTTTTGTAGGTTCTAAGGAACCCCAAGATGCCTGGCCATAGGTGTGAATGCATCTCTTGAAGGGATGGTCTTTGTAAAGTAGAATTTGGTACAAGCACAATCGTCCTTTTATATGAAGTCCTTTGAGTCCCAACTATAATGAGTCATGGAGCTTGGTGCTTCCTTCAATTTTTTTATGATTTTACTCATTTCTGGATTATCTTGCCATTCCTCTAATATCCTCCAAAGGAAGTGGCTGGTCGGAAGTGAAACAACCGAAGAATTTAGTCAGTTTCGAATTGCATTCGTGGCCTTGCATCTATGACAACATTATCTTTTCCCTTTTTGTAGTTATTTTAGAATCATATCCAAGAAGCTTTGTTACCCATTTTTTGCTGCTCAAGGGAAGATATCTTCTGCTCCAAGAAATATTTTAGGCTTTTATGGTTGGTCTTGATTTGAAAGTCCGCCTGATCAAGTATAGTCTCCATTTAGACACTACGATACAATCGTGAGCATCTCCTTATCGTAAATAATCATCTTGAGATGGGAAGGAGATAACGCCTTTTTACTCGGTATAAGTGAGGGGTGGCCATCTTGCATTAGTACAATACCAATTCCAACTCTCGAGGCATCGGCTTCAATAATAAATGTCTTATCAAAGCTCGGATAACGCTATAAGGGGCATTGTTATCATTGTGACTTTAAGTTTGTCGAAGGTGGTGGTGGCTTTGTCCAACCATTGGAAAGCATCTTTTGCAAAAGAAGGAAGTAAGGGGTGCAATTGATCTTTCTATAGTTTTTCATGAACTTGGCAAAAGTAACAACCGTTAAACCAGAAAAAGCCACGCAACGATTTTATGTTCCGGGGTTGGTCTGCATTGCTTTAATTTTTGAGGGGTCCACTACCATCCCCTTCCTCTGATATGATATGCCCAAGATATTCCACCTTTTGTTGAAGAAAGCTGCACTTCATTTTTTTTTTTGACAAAAAAAGAACATGTTCTCAAAAAATTGTCAAACAAGTCATTGAAGTGTTGAATATGACTTTCAAGAGAAGGGCTGTAAATAAGGATATCATCAAAAGAAAACTAGCACAAACTTATGAAGATAACTTTGGAAAATATCATTCATAAGGTTTAGAAGGTGGAGGGAGCATTAATTGAGACCAAAAGGGTATTACTAAAAATTTATAGTGACCGCAGTATTCGAAAAGGTAGTTTTCAATATGTCTTTCAGACACTGATTTGATGATGATACCCCATCGAAGGTCCAGCTTTCAGAAGACTCGTGCTCCCTTTAATTCATTAAGCAATTCATCTACTACTGGAATAGGTAATTTGTCCTTGAATGGTTATGCCATTGAGAGCTCAAGAATCAATGACATTCACCATGTTCGCCTTTTTCTTTCATCGAGAACCTGGGGTGGGTAGGGGGCTGCAACTTGGGCTGAATAACTCCCTATTTCAAGCATCTATTTTACAATCCTTTCTATTTCATCTTTTGGAGATGTGGATACCAATATGGTTGAGTATTTGCTGGAGGTTTGCCTAGAAGAATCAAGATAATGATGATCATGTTCAAGAATTAGGAGGGGCTACGTGGTTCGTCAAATATATCTGAAAAATTCAACAAGCAAGGGAAGTAGGGTTTGATCTTCATATTTGGTTGGCTCTCCTTTAGATTGCTACTCAAGTTGTACCAAAAAAAGCCACTGCATGCTTTATACAAAACTTTTCTCCATTCGTTGTGCAAATCGCCGTTACATAAGCCCCCGTTTTCCTCACACAATATCACTTGTTTCCCCTTATTGTAAAAAACTTAATAATTAATTTCAAAAAAATTTCAAAAAAAATCACCTAATGTCATCAACCATTTGATGCCAAGTATGGCCTCATAATCCATCAAGAGGGAGGAGGAAAAAAATCTATAATTATCTTGGTCCCAACAAGAAAGTTTCACCCATGGGCACCTACGATCACACTTTAAAATTCTGTCCATCCAAACATTTGTCCATCAATATAGCGGAACAATTGCTGTTCATAAAATTATTAGTGCTCTAGTGTCAATAAGAGGTGGATCGTTGTTGGTTCGTAAATCCTCCCACTTTCATTGTTTCATGGGATTCGCTGTAGAAAGAAGGGCATGCATCGAATATCAATTGGCTATTGTTCTTCATCGTGTGACCTCTTCCTCATACTCCTGGACCTCCTCCTCCATGTCTTCTAGAGGTTCAATCGATAGGAGAGGGCCCTTTTGCAGCCGATGATCATGGTTCCATGGCTTCGTCACAATGCTAACAAAGACCCTTTGCTGATCGGTCACGAAGTTCTTTCTTATCAATTTTTTTGGCAAGCGAAGGATGGTTTGGGAGCAAAGGAGGTTTATATGCTATGGGTCTAGAGTGGTTCTCATCGTCCGAGCATCTTGGCTAAGTCGTTCTTCTTGTATTCTGCAAAAGAAATTATAGCCATCACCAGACGGGGTCGCCTTATGCTTAACTTCCCATTTTATCTCTAGCTTATGTCCTTTGGATGAATGTTCCTAACAATTGATAGTCAGTCCAATCAATAAGTAAGGTAGATAGCTTCTCAAACCTGGTTTGGTACTTTTGAATTGTAGAGGTTTTGTCTAATCTTTACTTAGTTGGCCGTCGATATTTTCATACTCCTAGGTCCAAAATGGTTCAAAGAAATGCATTCTTAAATTGATTCCATATCGGAGCCCCATAATTATATTTCTAGCAATTGTACCATTGAATAGTATATCCTTCATGGTGGATGACAGCAATCTCCACCATAGCATTATCCAACGTTCAAGTAGTAGTGAAAGTAACATTCCGCCGCCTTGAAATCCACCCCCGGGTCTCCTTCTTCCCATCATGGGGAAGTCCACCCTCATGCGTGGTTGAAGCATGTCCGAGGGCTGTCCCTCCTTCTCTAGGGTCCTTTCTCTATTCTCTCATTGCTGCAATTTGGTTGGACCAATGGTTGTCCAATTGTAAATTCTACAAACAAAAGCTGACAATTTGTCTTCCAAGCACGATTCAAGTCTAGATTCAATCCAAGATTCCCATGCTTAAAAATTTGGCATAAATTGAATCTTGAGAAGCCATAGCATATGCCTGTAGATCAGAGATACCCTTGTCTTTTTTTTCTATTGATGGGATAATGGCATGGGGTGGTGGAAGGTTTGGACAATAGATCGGTGATAGAAAGGTTCTACTGTAATGGTTTTACTATTTTGATTTTTTGATGTCGTTAGGGTTATGAAACTAGGTTATGATGGCTGCATCTTAAGGATAGAGGGATGCCCTAAAGATATCTTAGTTTGTGGCAACAAGGTGGCTAGGGTTTGGTGGGTTTTTTAGAAAAGAAAAAAAGGACAAAGGTGTAAGACTGATTTTTCATCTAAAAATTCCAAAGAGTAAAGATGTAATTTTTTCCAAAAATTTTCAAAAAGAGATTTAAGTAAAACTCAAAGGAATCTACTGATAAGGGAGAGGTAATTCTGTTAAAATTTCATAGAAAGAAATGATAGCAAGAGGTTCGCAAAATTGAGGATCACGGAGAGGTACTATATAGCAATTTTACGTCTAAAGTGCAGCAGATTGGACGTAAAAAAGATAAATGGTTTATATTGAGAATTTTTCAACAAAAAACCAAAGGAAAACTATTGTTAAGAAGTGTCAAAGTTGTCATAAAATTTTATAGAGATTTGATAGAAAAATGCAATAGCAAGATCAAAAGACATCTTATATGGCTGAAATTCTTGCAGCGGCAACTTTCGCCAGTAGATGAAAACTTTGCAAACAAAAGTTTATGCAGCAATATAGGAACGAATTTTTTGGATTTTTTGAAAAAGGATAACTAAAATCGCAGCAGCAGTAAGGTAGATAACCAGAACCCTGTTGTAATTCATGGAAAATCAAAGGATGATCTACTTATGGTGGAGATGACGGGCGGAATTCAGCGATGATCTTCTAAGCAATTGTGGGAATGCTTTGCGGTTGTGGAGGGCTGGTGGATGGCTGTGGAAGGGTAGAAGAGATGACAAGAATGTTGCTTGATACCAAGTATTAGAACCCTTATGGATTCTACACTTGGGGTTGATCTCTATAGGATCGCCTCCTTGAACCCTATAGGGTGCTTTCCAAGTTCCGCTCAAAGGCTTTTTAAAAGATTGATCTATTCATTGATGAAAAGAGGATAAATACATGGCTATTTTATAGGGCTTCTAAACCCCAACCCTAATAGACTTTTTACCAAGACCAATAATTCAAATTTGGAGCCCAAATTTGAATCCTCTTGGGGTCTATAAATACCCCTCTTTTCTCAATTGAGAGGCAAACCTTTTGAGAGTTAGAAATTGAGCAAAAGCTATAGCAAAGCCTTATTTTTTGATAGTTTAAGTGTTCACCTCCCTTTCTCTTTGCAAAAAAAAATCTGTAAGAGTGTGAACCACTTGTAAAAAAAAGGTTGTAAGAGGGGTATTTGGTCCTTCCCCTTCAACATTGACTTGCTAGTGGAAGTTGGGAGCCTCATCGAAGAAGGCTTTGAAAGTGGATGTAGGTCATTTGACGAACCACTATACATCATGGTGTTTTTTGAATGTGTGAGTGTTTAAATTTCTGAATCATTTCTCTACTTAGCTATAAATCATTTGGTCTTCATCTCCTCTTTTGCCTTTACTACTTTAATTTTAATAAGTCATTTTTTCGTCAAATCAAAATCTCCATATGAACTAACTATTTATGAAATGATTTCAAACTTACTAGTTTTAATCCATTGCACTAATTCAACCCCCCCCCCCCCCTTAGTGCCTCTCCGATCCTAACAATTGGTATCAAAGCAAGGTTCACTCTCATATTTGGTTTAAAACCCAAGAGAGATGGCTTATTCCAAACATGCAAGAGGGTCATTCCATTACACGTCCACCTATGTTTAATGGGGTGGATTATACGTATTGGAAGACTCGTATGAGGATCTTTCTTATTTCCATGGATTTTGAGCTTTGGAGCATCATCAAAAATGGATTTAAAAATCTTCTCTTCCAACAAGTGGAATGGAATGAATCGGAGAAGAAGACTTTTGCTTTTAAATGCAAAGGCTATGAATGCCTTGTTTTGTGCACTCTTGAAAAAATGAATTTAATCATGTTTTTGATTTGTGAATTGGCTTTTTTGATATTTGGTATACTCTTGAGATCACTCATGAAGGCACTAACCGAAGTGAAAGAGTCCAAAATCAACATTCTTGTGCATTCTATGAACTTTTTCAAATGAAACCAAGTGAGTCCATCGGAGACATGTACACCACTTCATGGATGTCATCAATGGACTCAAAGCACTTGGTAAAAGGTTTTTCTAATTTTGAACTTGTAACTAAAATTTTAAGATCCCTTCCAAAGAGTTGGGATCCAAAGTTATGACCATTCAAGAGGCCAAGGATCTTAAAACATTTCCTCTCAAGAACTTATTGGGTCTCTAATGACCTATGAAATGATGTGTCATGCTCATGAAAGAGCTCGAGAACCCCTTCCAAAGAATAGGAAGGATATGACACTAAGAACACAAGAAGACCACTTGAAAGGAACATCAAGTGATGAGGATAGTGATGATGACATTGCACTTTTAACTAAAAAATTTAAAAAAATTTATAAGAAAGAACAAATTTAAAAATGACACTAAAAAAATAAACTTGAACATAAAAAAAGGACCAAGTCATTTGCTATGAATGCAAGAAGTCGGGGCACTTCAAAAAAATGAATGCCCCCAAGCCAAGAAGAAGCAACCAAAGAAGAAGAAAGCTTTTAAAGGCTACATGGGATGACTCAAGTGATTTTAAGAATGAAGAAGAAGCAAGCAACAAAGAGGAGGCCAACTTTGTGCTAATGGCTTTTAGGAGAAGAGGTATGTGATTTAATTAATGAAGATTTATCTTTCGATGAACTTTCTATTGCTTTTCATGAATTATTTGATGAGTGTAGAACTATTAGTAAGAAGTTCAATCTATTAAAGAAAGAGCATGCTTTATTACAAAATAAGTTTGATAGTCTTCAAACTCTTTTCTTCCCCCATGCTCTAAGTGTGAACACTTAGAAGCAATAAAGAGTGAGAACTTGTTACTTAAAGAGACCCCTAAACAAGTTTAAGGTTGGTAGCAAGGGCTTGGACATGATCCTTGCAAACAAGGGTCACGTCACAAAATAGAAGTGGAATTGGATTTGTGAGTGGATCTCACCAAAATCCTACCACCTTCATTAAAGGACCCACATTGCATGTATCACCCCATTTGAAATGTAATTTTTTTGTTGTAAAACTGGACATGTTGTTTACAAATGTCCATTTAAGAAAATTAGTCCACATAAATTGATATGGGTTCCTAAAGGAACCATAAATAATTCAATGTTAAATTACAAAGTTAGTAGATCAATTTTTGGGGCACCCAAAATCAAATGGGTACTAAAAAACCATCCTCTTTTTGTAGACAAACTCACAAGCTAGGAGCAAGAGATGGTATCTTGATAGTGGATGCTCAAGGCACATGACCGGAGATCCATCTCATTTTCTATGCTCACTAGCAAAGAAGAAGGGTATGTCACCTTCGGAGACAACAACAAGGGTAAAATCATTGGCAAAGGGAACCATAGGTAACAAATCAAGTTTTTTTTCAATTGATGATGTGTTGCTAGTTGATGGATTAAAACATAATCTTTTTAAGCATTAGTCAATTATGCGATAAAGGTTATGTCGTTAGATTTGAATCTAATGTTTGCATCATTAAAAAAAACCAAACAATAACATATCCATGATTGTGTTAAAACAGAATAATGTCTACACCATTAACCTTGATGAACTTAGTAATGAAATGTGCTTTTTTCCATTTTAAATGATGATGCTTGGCTTTGGCATAGGAGATTAGGCCATACAAGTATGAAACTAATATCTAAGATTTCATCTAGAGAGTTAGTATGAGGGATTCCCAATATGAAGTTTGTCAAGGACAAAGTGTGTGATGCTTGTCAACTAGGAAAATAAAATAAAAACTAGTTTCAAACCAAAAAATCAAATTAGCACCACTAGACCATTGCAATTGATCCATTTGGACTTATTTGGACCAATTGACATAACAAGCCTAGGAGGTAGCAAATATGCCTTTTCATAATTGTAGATGACTATAGTAGATACACTTGGACCTATTTCTTGGCTCACAAAAAAGTGATTGTTTCAAATGTTTTTCTAAATTTTGTAAACTTACTCAAAAAAAAAAAAAGGTTTCATGATTTCATCAATTTAGAGTGATCATGGTGGTGAATTTCAAAAAATGTGACTTCCAAAAATTTTTTGTGAAACAAATGGATATAACCACAACTTCTCTACTCCAAGGAATCCTCAACAAAATGGAGTAGTGGAAAGAAAAAATAAAAATTTACAAGAAATGGCAAGAACCATGTTAAATGAATATAGTTTACCCAAATATTTTTGGGGGCAAAGCCATGAACATGGCTTTGCTATGTCATGAATAGGGTTCTAGTAAGACCATCTCTATCTAAGACTCATATGAATTATGGAATAATAAAAAAAACCCAATGTTTCTTACTTTAAAGTTTTTTGGTTGCAAATGTTTTTTATCTTGAATGAAAAGGATGCCATAGGAAAATTTGATGCTAAATCCGATGAAGGCATCTTTCTTGGTTACTCTTCCATTTCTAAAGCTTTTTTAGGTTTTTTAACAAAAGAACCTTAGTTATAGAAGAGTCTATTCATGTAGTTTTTAATGAATTTTTTTTGAATTTAAGAAAAATGATTTTGATGATGATCTTGGTTTTGATGATTTAAATTTGAATGAACCCTCTCCTCAAAATGGCAACTTGGATGCATCTTCTTCCCAAATTTCCTTACCTAAGGAATGGAAGTATGTAGATGCCCATCCCAAGGAGCTAATTATAGGAGACACATCAAAAGGGGTTCAAACTCGTTCTTCTTTTAAAAAAATTTTTGTGCCCATGTTGCTTTTTTTTTCTCAAATTGAACCTAAGTGCATTGATGATGCCTTGAAAGATGATTCTTGGGTTATCACAATGCAAGAAGAATTGAATCAATTTGAAAGGAATGAGGTATGGAAGCTTGTTCCTAGACCTAGTGACCATTTTAGTTGTTGGTACTAAATGGGTCTTTAGAAACAAGCAAGATGAATGTGGTATCATGGTGGTTAGAAACAAGGCTAGACTAGTGGCCAAAGGTTTCAACCAAGAAGAAGGTATCGATTACAAAGAGACCTTCGCTCCTGTGGCAAGATTAGAAGCCATTAGGATGCTCCTTGCCTATGCTAGTAGTAATGATTTTAAATTATTTCAAATGGATGTCAAAAGTGCTTTCTTAAATGGCTTTATTTTGAAGAAGTGTATGTTGAACAACCTCCCGGATTTGAAAATTCTCTTCTTCCTAATCATGTGTTTTAAATTAACTAAGGCTCTCTATGGACTAAAACAAGCTCCTAGAGCTTGGTATGAAAGGCTTAGTTCCTTTCTTATTTCAAATAATTTTACAAAAGGCAAGGTTGATACTACATTGTTTATCAAACATTTTGAAAATAATTTTCTTATTATTCAAATTTATGTTGATGATATTATTTTTGGTTCTTTGGATGAATCACTATGTGAATCATTTGCCAAGTGTATGAGTCATGAATTTGAAATGAGCCTAATGGGAGAATTAACCTTTTTTAGGATTACAAATTAAATAACTTAGTAATGGTATATTTCTTAATCAATCTAAATATACATTAGAATTGTTAAAATGATTTAACATGGATGGTTCAAAAGCTATAAACACTCCTATGAGTACTTCCACTAAGTTAGATTTGGATGAAAGTGGAGAAAATTTTGATCAAAAGACATATAGGGGAATGATAGGTAGCTTACTTTTACCTTACCGTGACTAGACCAGGATATCATGTTTAGTGTAGGACTTTGTGCAAGATTTCAAGTTGATCCTAAGTTATTCCCATCTTTAAAGCTGTTAAAAGAATCCTTAGATATCTTAAAGGTACTCCTAATCTAGGATTATGGTATCAAAAATCGATAACCTTGATTTAATAGCTTATGAGGATGTCGATTTTTGGTGGATGTAGAATAGATAGAAAAAGCACATCAAAACATGTCAATTATTAGGACATGCACTTGTTTCTTGGTCTTTCAAGAAAAAAAACTTCGATTGCACTATCTCTGTAATCAAGTTTAATACATAGCTGCAAGTGCATGTTGTGCATAGGTTATTTGGATGAAAAAAATACATTAGAAGATTATGGAATTCATTTAAAGAACATTCCCATAAAATGTGATAATACAAGTGCTATTTGTCTAACCAAAAAATCCTATTCAACACTCTAGAACTAAGCATATTGACATTAGGCATCACTTTTTATATGAGATCATGTCAATAATAATGATGTCATTCTAGAATTTATTGATACAAAACATCAATTAGTGGATATTTTCATAAAACCCTTAAATGAAGAATAATTTGACTTTATTAGAAGGGAATTAGGCATGTTGAATTGTCCTCGTGAATGAGCTTTATTGTATGTCTTTTTTTTTTTCTTTTTTTTCATCTTTTTTGGTTTTTCATGGATTTGACTTCCTTCTTTTTTTGATTTTTTGATATTTTAAAGAGTGATCCAAGACACCATCCTATTTTAAATCAACACATTAAAACTTCTAAAAAAAAAAAAAAAAAATTTTTTTATTTTTTTGTGGCACCGCCAAAAAAAATTGTAGCATCTTGGTTTTGGCCCCCCAAGTGGCAATGGCACCCCTGGTTGGCACACCTTTAAAAAACCCCTATATATTAAGGGGGGGGGTTAGGGTCGGTGGTGGAACCACCCCCAACCCAAGAGCAAACTCCCAACCCTCTTCCAAAGCCCTCTAAACCTCTCCACACCCCATTTTCTTCCTTTAGAAGCCTTAGAAAGGGTTTTTTCTTGAATCAAAATCTCTACCTCCCAAGAAATCTCAAACAAGGTAAAATCTAAAATTTTTTTTTCTTTTTTTTCATTATTTGGCCTATTCCTTAATGTTCTTTCTTGATCCATCATCATGTTTAGATATGGCTCTAAAGAGATCATCATCAAAAGCCAAAGGAAAAGGTTGGAAGGAGATTCCTATGACCCAATCCTCTTTAGATCTAATGAAGTAGCTCTAAGGTATCCTAATTTTGAAAGCAAAAACCATACATAAGGGAAAACATGTTGATCTAGGTGAACTAGGAAACCTAGAACCCATTAGATGGTTTGTCGATTTAGATGTCTTGCCTATCTTACAAATCGATGAACCAATTTACCCTAGGTTGGTTAAGTTGTTTTTATGCAAACTTAAGTGTGGAAAATGATAGCTTGACTACCTACCTTTTAGGAACCAAAATTCAAATTTTTTTGATCATATGATATGTGAGCTAATTGGAATTGAAAAAAAAGGATAGGGGTTGTTATTTTCAAAAGCAAATGGAATATGGATGCAATTGAGCAACCTACTTCGAGGCTTTAGAGACTATTTTTGCAAATCCTAACCTAGGCATTGTTCCCAAAAAAGTCATGAAAGCACTTGTTACCCTTTAATCAAAAAAAATTCTTCATCACATCATCATAAGCATCCTTATTCCTAAACAATATCACCATGATGAGATTAGTATAATAGAGTTAAGTACCATGTATTGGATTATGACCAAACAAAATAACTATTTTTGGATACTTGATCCAAACAACATATGATGGAAATAATATCTAGAGACTTAATGTTTATATGGGGGGTTGATCACTAGATTGATACTTGCACATAATATTTGTGTATCACCCGATGAAGAAATAATACAAGTCGACAGATATAACACTATTAAATAAAACCTACTCAAGAGACTTAGATGCATATTTAGAAATGGTATATGGATTAGGCAACCTAGAAGGATTGATCTAGTTCCCCACCAGTAGAACAACACGAAACACCTATTTTTTAGGGGAAATGAATCTCCTCCTCCTAGTCCCTTTGGTGCAGCACCATCGAGAACCAGCTCCTTCTTCATCTTCTAAAGATCCAATCATGTTAGAAATAAATCAAATCAAATCACAACAAGATCAAATCAAATTACAACAAGCTAAAATTTTGAAGGAAGTGCGACAAATGAACCAGGAAGATAGATCACTTATATAGGCATTTTGGAATTCCTCCGAGGAATAGTTGTTGTCTTTTGACTCTTGTTTTGTAAACCTTTATGACTACTATTGATATATTTTTTGAAATACTCCTAAAGTATGAAATATTGAATGACATATCATGACACATTGTTTGATGTTTCTTTCATACATTTTTTTGAATTTTTGAATGACATCTCTTGAATTTTGGATGATGCCTTCATATTGTTGTAATATTTTAAATGATTTGATATCTTCCTTGAATGATTGATCTTAATTGATTTCATGCTCCCTCCACCTACTTTAAGCATGTTTCATTTCATAAAGTCATAAATGCCAAGTTGATGATTGATAAAATTTTGATCATTTTCATAAATCCTTCATGAATCATAGCTTGATAAATGAAGATTGATTTTTTTTTTTCAGATTTCATAACCATGTATGAATTCTTTTCCTTTTTTTGTTGATGACAAAGGGGGAGAAAAAATGAAATTGATGACAAATGACTTATATATAGCAATATGTTGGAATGAAAAAATGACTTAATGTATCATATCTCATTGCAATAACTTATATGGTTCATATTTACAAATTGCTTTTGCCATGCTTTGAAATCAAAAATTAATTGCTATGCTTAAAAGCATCACAATGTAATGTAATATATCTCAAATGCTTAAAATGTAAATTTTTTTTTAGATAAGCTATTATTTCATTTGATATCATGCCTTGATTTTGAGCACTTTATTGATATCATTTGATCCTTTGTCATATTTCAATTAAATTAATATCTCTTGTTAATGATAATGATGAATGTTTATAGGTGTCATACCTTGACATTATTTTCATCAAGAAAAATATGAAGTTTCATATTTATGTTAGAAAAGCATGCTTGTTAAGCAAAATGATAAGTTTAATGAATGAAACTTATCGGTTTGGCTTTTGAATTCAAAAGATTGAATTCAAGTGTTTTTTACCTTCTCATAATATGGCATATAGATAGGGGAGTTAAGATTAACTCCATCATCAATTGATTGTCATCATAAAAAAAAGGGGAGAGATTGTTGAATCTCGGATTTTGATGATGAAGTCAATTGGTGAATTATTTGTTCTAATCCATATTATCGAGATAAGTGTGCAGGATTAACTATGATAGGATGAAAACATAAAGTGATTTACCGAGGTCAAGTTCATTGGGAGTTTGAGAGTTCACCGGAAGTCCCAAGGATCATCGAAAGTGTTGTCGAACCAACCAAGATAGAATCAAGGACTTGTCAAAGGTTTTCAAAAGTTCATTGGAAAGATCATTGGAGGTTTTTGGAGATCACCGAGAAGGTTGGAAGCTTGCCAAAGACTCATTGAACTTGCCACAAAAATCCGGGAGCCTTGTTTGGGAGTCCACGGAAGAAACCAAAGGAGTGTCAAGTCCATGGAAGTTCACCTAAAAAAAGCTCATTGGAAGAAGACTTGAAGAATGTCGGTTTAAATTACTTAGAATTATGTTTCAATTTCATAGTTAGCATATAATTAGGGTAAGGATTAGGAAATAATCTTGTTTAAAAACTTAGTAGGGGCCAACCCAGCCCTTATTGGGCTGATTTTGGGCCAAAAATTGGGGTCATTCAACTTTCTTTAAAAGCTTGGTGTGGTGGCACCACCAGACCAAGAGTGGGTGGTGGCACCACCGGGGTGGTGGGAATACCAAGAGACCGGAGAGCACTGTCTGGGTGGCACAATTCAGTACTTTGTCACCGACATCGACAAAGGGTGGTAATCACCATCGACAAAGGTGGGCACCCAAAGATCGAGAAAACAAAAAAAAATAATTCAAATTTGGAGCCCAAATTTGAATCCTCTTGGGGTCTATAAATACCCTCCTTTCTCAAAAGAGAAAGGGCAACCTTTTGAGAGTTAGAAATTGAGTAAAAGCTATAGCAAAGCTTTGTTTTTATAGCTTAAGTGTTCACCTCCCTCCTTCTCTTTGCAAAAATCTATAAGAGTGTGAACCACTTGTAAAAAAAGGTTGTAAGAGGGTATTTGGTCCTTCCCCTTCAACGTGACTTGCTAGTGGAAGTTGGGAGCCTCATCAAGAAGGCTTTGAAAGTGGATGTAGGTCATTTGACCCAACCACTATACATCATGGTGTTCCTTGAATGTGTGAGTGTTTAAATTTCTGAATCATTTTTCTACTTAGCTGCAAATCATTTGGTCTTCATCTCCCTACTCTTGATTGCCTTTACCATGCTATTTTAACTAAGTCATCTTTTGTCAAATCGAAATCTCCATACTGAACTAACTATTTATAAAATCGATTTCAAACTTACTAGTTTTATATGATTTAATTCAATAAAATATTATTAAAAAATGATTTTTCTTATGTCTTTCTTCTAACGAAAGTGATCGAATGAGTCAGAGAAGAAGACTTTTCTCTAAATGCCAAGTCTATGAATGCCTTTGTTTTTGTGCTTTTAGATAAGAACGAAGTTCATCATGTTTCTATTTGTGAAAACAACTTTCATATTTGGTACATACTCAAAGTCAACGAAGTAATTCAGTGTAGTAAAAGCGAGTTCAAAATAAATTCTTAATTCCATACTTATAAATTATTTCAAATAAAAACCAAGTGGGTCCATCGGAGACACGTATTAATCGATTTCTACTTGGATGTCGTCAATAGACTAAAAGCACTTGGTAAAAAAGTTTTCTAATTTTGAACTTGTAACAAATTTTAAGATCCCTTCCAAAGAGTTGGGATCCTAAAGTAACTACCATTCCGCTAGCCAAGGACTTAAATAATTTTCCACTGGTTGAACCACTGGCCTTTGTAATGACCTATAAGATGACATACAATACTTATAGTAAAGAGCTTGGAGAACTTTTTTCCAAAAAATAGAAGGATATGGCACTAAGAACTCATGAAGACTATTTGAAAGATAGTTAGTTACGAGGATCATGATGACGATTTAAATTTTGACACGAAGTTCAAAAAATTCATAAGAAGAAATAAAGCTAAATATGATTCTAAAAATAAAATTGAATCCAAGAAAGAATAAGTCATATGTTATGAATGCAAAGAAGCTGGGGTATTTCAAAGTGAATGTCCCTGCCAAAGAAGAAACAATCAAGAAGAAGAAGAAGAAGGCAATCAAGATGAAGAATAAAGCACCAAGAAGATTTATCAACTATGCTCTAATGGTTATCGAGAAGAGGTAATTGCTTTCTATTTTAGATTAAAATTTAACTGGATGAGCTTTTTGAATGCATTTCATGGTTTGTTTGATGAGTGTAGAATAATTAGTAAGAAGTTTAATTTATTGAAAAAGGAGCATGCCCTTTAATTAATGATTTGAAAAAACTTAAACATGATACCTCTTCCTTACTCTCCACATGCACCAAGTGTAAACACTTAGAGGTGCTTGAGAAGGAAAATTTGCTACCAAAGAAACATTAAAAAGTTTAAGGTTGGTAGCAAGCTTTGAACATAATCTCGCCAATAAGAGTCAATGCCTATAGAAGTGGTGGAATCTGACAGAGTGGCTCACTGCAAACTAACCACTTTTGTTAAAGGTCCCACCTTGCATGTATCACCTCAATATCTAAATGTAATTTTTGTCAAGAACCCTAACACTTTGCTTACAAATGTCCATTTAGAAGCATAGGCCACACAAATTGATTTCGATTCCTAAAGGAACCAGAGAACTAGTAAGAGTTAAGAATCAATTTGTGTGGTTTGATTCTGAAACCAATCTCTCAAATCTCATCTAAAGAATTGGTAAGAGGTATTCCTAATACAAGTTTATTAAAGATAAAGTGTGTGATACATGTCAACCAGAAAACAAACGTATAGATAGTTTCAAATCAAAAATCAAATAAGCACCTTGCATTCATCAGAATGGGATCCATACGGACTGTTTAGACCAATTACTACAACAAGCCTAGGGAGGTAGTAAAATATGTTGTGAATTGTATGATGACCATAGTAGAAAATTAGCATGTTAAATTTTACAAAACCCTTAATGAAGGACAATTTGATTTCATTGGGAAGGAATTAAAGCAAATTATCTCAACGCATGAGTTTGTTGTATGCCCTTTTCCATGAATTTTTTAATTTCAATCATCTTCCACCCATCTTGGTATCATCTTTTCAGAATGGAGCTTTTTATTGAATTTATTTGTATTTTCTTATTCCTATCTTCGTATCAAATTTATTCATTAATTTTAATACCCTTACTCTATCATTCACGAGATACTCTAAGTGAATCCTCCCCTTATTCTAAGCATTTACAGATTTCATTGATGGATTTTATTCATAGATTTCTACATCATGAAGTGATACACTTCATTCTTGTATGAATTTTGGATGTCATGGACTTTTCTTTCTCTTTATTCACATCTTTTGCCATGAGTTCCTTATGCAAAGAGGAAGTTTGGCTTAATCTTAATAGCTTGGAATGATTTATTTTCTTTTCTACTTCATGAATCTTATTTCGGTTGTGGAAATATGGATTTTATTCATATCTTTTAGCTCTATTATGAATCTCTTCTGATGAAATGAATTTTCAATCACTAAATGCATTGTTTTCCATCAGATTATTCATGAAATTTTTAATATCTTCGATTCTTCGATGGTATCATGAACTTTTTTCCTTCTCCTTTTCTTTCAAGAAGAACTGATTGTACTTACTTAAGTAAAATTTGTTTGGGCAAATGATTGCCTATTTCCTTTTGTTGATGACAAAGGGGGGAGAAAAGGACAAATTGATGAAAACTGACATTATGACCGGTCAAATACGCTAGATCATAAAAAAAGCATAAAAGTATCATCTCGTGATCAGAAATGATCAAATGTAACACGTATGCATTAAAAAATGATAATTCTTTTAGATTATGCTCATTATCGCATCAAAAATGAATGTCTATTTGATATCTAACTTATCATGCTCATTATCCTACTGCTAAATTTCATATTCAAGCCAGATTACATTGAATGACGTAATGCTCCATCATCATTTGATATTGACTGAAAATGGTTACTACGCTGACATCATTTCGTGACAGGATATCGGCTTTGAGATGAAAAACCCGCGATTAGCATCACGTTGTGCATGTCGATAAGTTCAACGTGACATAACTTACCTGCTGGCCGCTTCGGACCAAAGACTAATTCAAGTGTCTTTCTCGGCATAGCATAGGTGATTGTGGGAGTTAAGTTTAACCCTGGCCATCAATGATTATCATCATAAAAAAAAGCCGAGAGATCAGAATATCGTGATTTCACGATAAAATCAATCGATAAAGCTTTATTATCTAATCTACGCTAAGATAAGATGTTACATCAACTTCGATCAAAATAAAGCAAAATAATTAAAAGCAGCAAAAAATTAAAACGCCGTTGTAGCCAAAGTTCCGCAATGTGTTAAAAGAACTTTATTAACGACCGGTAACATATGCTGTGTGGACAACATGTCGACGATTAAGCAATACAATCGAAGCTCGACGCATACATCAAAAGTTCACTGGAAGGTCTGCTGAGGTTCAACGAAAACCAACGACACGCTTCTGATAACTTAAATTTACGCCTCAGAAGTTTTATGGCATGCCTTAATTATCAAAAGTTAGGTCAAAATTGAGTTGATTTTGGGTGTAATCATACCAACTCTATTAGGGCTAATCACCAACCTGCCGATGAAAGCCACTGGGAGGCCCAAAGTTACAACAGTGGTGGTACCACCAAATTGGTGGTGGAACCCGGCCATATGAGCCGAAAAGTAAAAAAAAGCCACTTTTCTAGTTATAGTGGTGGTACCACCTAGTCTGGTGATGGTACCACCAAAGATTAAAGTCGCTGTGGGCGGTAATGACCCAGTTTGCGGGCAAGACCGCTAACCTGAGCTATATTACGGAAGGAAAGACCGCCCAATGCTGCGGCGGTACCAGCCTATACCGAAAAGACCTGAAAATTTAAATTTTGACTTTGTTTTCAAGTCAATCGAGACCTATAAATGCCCCTATTTCCTACCACTCGATATAAAGTCAACGTTGTAACTAAACCACATAAAGGAAATAGCTTACAAAATATCGAGAGTTCTCTCATTGTTTCAAAGTGTAAAGTTTGTAAAAAAAGGAGAGTGAGCACTTGTAAAAAAAAGTTTTGTAAATGAGTGATTGATTCGTTCGCCAAGAAAGATTAATAAGTAAGCTCTGGGTGACTCAATGAGGAGGTATTCAAGTGGACATAGGCCTGATGACCAAACCACCATAAAATTGGTGCATTCTTCTTATAATGCACTTACTTTGCTGCATTCAATTCTATACTTCATTGCAACTATCCAATCTTTCTTCTACCTCTTACAAACTCACCGAGTCAACATCTTCCAAAAATACCTCGCCAAATGAAAATTTCATCGTGATGAAAGCCAAATCATTTAATCGACGAAGTTTATCTATCAAGACCACCACCCCTTCTCTCTATTGTTCTCGATCCTAACAAACGAGTGACCAGCTCTACCAATCATAGGACTGCCAAACCACTCAAGGAGGGGTGAATTAGTTTAGCGACAAAATGATGATTTAATGATTTGAAAACTTTTGTTAGAACCTCATGGATTCTAAGCTTCTGGGATGATTTCTATAGGGATCTAGCCTCGAACTCTATAGGGTTCTCTCCAAGTTACTACTCAAAAGGCTTCAAAAGATTGATCTATTCATGATGAAAAGAATACACACATTTATAGGGCTTCTATACCCCACCCTCATTGTGACTCTACCAAGACTCATACTTTCAACTAACTTCCTACTTCTAATTAGACAATTAGAACTCCCCAAAGAGGACTCCCCAATTCTTAATAGACCTCTTCCCTAATAGACCTCCTCCTAATAGGACTCTTTCTCTCAATAGGACCCTATACTCCCTAATATGACTCTTTCAATATGACCATACTTCTAATAGAGTTTCTAATCAGGGACCCATTTCCAATAAGACCCTATTTCTGAAACCAACCCTCAACCCGCCTCTTCACCCTTTTAATAGGGCCCCCAGATGATTTACATGAATGCCTTATCACTTTAAAACCAACCAGATTCCTTATGCCAGAGTCCCAACATACCCACCCTCTTCAAATCGCCTATCCTTGAGATCCTTTATCCGCTTTAATTTCGAATTTAATCTTCAAGTCATAGTTCTCCCAAGTGGCATCTTCGGCCGGGTAGGTTTGCCGACCGATCACTTCAAAGCGGTGTCGCCGCCGCCAAGGACCATCCACTTCCAATAATGGCATTTGGTTGGGTCCGCCGAGCTCTCCTTTGGTAGTTATATTTGGTAGATGGCTTTGGGCCATTCCATGTTGTCCCAACCTGAGCTCAAACATGATACATGAAAGATTGGATGGATTCGGAGAGCTGGGCAAAAGTCCAACCTATATGCTATTGTTCATGTGCCCAAAACTGTAGGGTCCATATAACCGGTGAAAGCTTCATAGAGGTTTAGTTGGATTGATGTTAGCTTGTATGGTTGAGTCAGAAGACCTAATTTCCTACTAAAAAATCTTTTCATTGTGTTGATCATATTGCGCTTTCATCCTTGCTTGTGATGTAGTGAGATTATCTTTTAGCAACTTCAGTATTTTTTGTCTCTGCTTTTGTAGTTTCCTACTCACTTGTTCTACTTCTAGAGGTGCCCAACACATATTTTTGAGATTACATGGGGAGCTTAACCATACATTGTCTGGTTAGGAGTATTTCTTTGTGGGATGAATGATAAGTTGTATTTATACCACCCACAACTCCGGTTCAGAAGCCATTTTGTCCATTCTTTTGGGCTTACTAGTGAAGCATCTAAGGTATGTCCCCAAGCACCTGCTCACTTACTTTAATTCTGGCCATCGGTTTATGGATGATAAGTGTCATACTCATTTTAATTTAGTGCCCTGCATTTGGAATACTCCTGGCCCAAAATTTGCTTGTCAAGATCCTATCACGATCACCTCATAATAGATCTTTGGCATCCCATGTAATTTACAATATTCTCCATAAAGATCTGAACAATACAGGAAGTAGTGTAGGGATTACTTTATGGCAGCACAAAAGGGAGTATACTTTGTAAGGCTTATCAACCATGATAAAATTATTTTTTTCCTTGTGGATGAGGGGAAGCCCTTCGATGAAAGTCCATTGATATATCTGTTCATATTGAGTCCAAGGGTGAGGTCAGAATCCCGGGATTTGCCATTGTTTCGCCTTTTTGTCGTTGACATACATCACATTGCGCTATAAATTCAGCAATAATATTTTTCATCCCTACCCAATAAAAATTTTACTTAATTTTTTATAGGTTTTAAGAAACTGAGTGCTCGAGCCATAGGTATGGAATGGAATCTTTAAAGGATGGTCTTTATGCAAGTAGAATTTGGCACGTTATTAATAACGCGCCCTTTATATCGCAAGTCCTTTGAGTCCCAATATAATGAGCCATGGAGCTTGGTGCTCCTCCTAATTTTTTTTTTATGATTTTATTAGACCTTAGATTATCTTTCCATTCCTCCCTAATATCTTTTAGGAAGTCGGTAATCTGGAAAGTGAAACGGTCAAAAAATTCAACTTGTTCTGTAGTCGCTGAAGTGCATTCCAGAACAACATTATCTTTTCCCCATTTTGTAAGTTATTTGCTAATCATATCCAAGAAGCTTTGTTACCCATTTTTGCTGCTCAAGGGAAGATATCTTTATTCTAAGAAATATTTTAGGCTTTTTATGGCCTGTCTTGATTTGAAAAACATCGCCCGATCAAGAGGCAATTCCATTTAGACACCGCATGCACAATCACGAAAGCATCTCCCTTATGCAAATAGTCATCTTTGAGATGGGAAGGAGAAAATGCCTTACTAGTATAAGTGAGGGGCCATTATCTTGCATTAGTACAGCACCAATTCTACTGGAGGCATCGTTTCAATAATAAAAAAAGTCTTGTCAAGCCCGTAATGCTAAGTCATCAAGCGCTGTTATTGGGATTTTAAGTTCATCAAGGCCATGGTGGCTTTGTCCAACCATTAAAAAAGCATCTTTTTTTCAGCAAGGAAGTAAGGGGTATATTGATTCTTTCCACAGTTTTTTTCATGAACTTATGGTAGTAGTTTGTTAAACCGAGAAAGCGCACATGATTTTATGTTCCTGGGTTGGGCCAGTTTCATTGCTTCAATTTGGAGGGTCCACCACTTCCCTTCCTCTGATATGATATGCCCAAGATATTCTACTTTTTGTTAAAGAAAAATGCACTGCTTTTTTTTTGACAAAAAGAACATGTTCTCGAAGAAATTATAAAACAAATCAGAAAAAAAAAGCTGAAAATGACTTTCAAGAGAAGAAAATCAAGAAACCAATACAAACTTTACAAAGATAACCCCAAAAAATATCATTCATAAGGTTTCCTAAAAAGGTGGAGAGAGCATTGGTGAGACCAAAGGGCATTACCAAAAAATTCGTAGTGGATGCCAGGTATCTTCTAAAGGCAGGTTTTGGTATATCTTCTTCTTCACACACTCATAATTGATGATACCCTTGATCAAGGTCCAGCTTTATGAAGACTCATGATCCCTTTAATTCATCAAACAACCATCTACTACTAGAATAGAGTACTTGTCCTGAACGGTTATGTTAAGTTGAGAGCTTAGCAACAAAGCACATTCTATGTTCCGGCCTTGCTTTCATAAGGAGCATGAGGACAAGGGCTGTGACCCTGGAAATAACTCTTGTTTTAAGCATTTCTTTACAATCCATTCTATTTCATCATTTTGAGATGTAGATAATTTATATGGTTTAGTATTTGTTGAGGTTTGCTTTGGAAGAATAGGTGATATGATGATCATGCCTACAGAGGTAGGTCGTGATAGTTCATCAAATATATTTGAAAATTTAGCAAGCAAGGGAAGTAGATTTGGATCTTTCAAATTTGGTTGGCTCTCCCTTAGATTGCTGTCAAGTTGTACCAAAAGCCACTACATGCTTTGTGCAAAAAACTTTTTCCATTCATTGTGTAAACCATCGTTACGACAAGCCCCATCGCTTCCCACACAAGATCACTTGTTTCCTTTACTATAAAATTTCTTCATAATTAATTTCAAAAAATTCCAAGAAACATCACCTAATGTCATCAACCATTTGATGCCAAGCACGACTCATAATCATCAAGAGGGAGGAGGAAAATCTACAGAATATATCTTTGATCCTACAGCAATGCTTTCAATCTAAGGGCACCTATGATCACACTTCAAAATTCATCCATATATGACCTTAACATCAAAAGATGCTGCAATAATTTCACAGGTAAGGCTATCCAGACAGCAAACTTTACTATTCATAAAATTATTAGTGCTTCAAAGGTGTCAACAAGAACGCGGATCTGCTGTTGCTTCAAAATCCTCCCACTTTCATCGTTTTACGGGTCATATAACCCAAGAAGGCATGCATTGTGATATCAACCAACTCAGTTTCTTCATCGGTGACCCTTCCTTATGCTTTGGACCTCCTCCTCCATGTCTTCCAGAGATTCAATCAATAAGAGGTGGCCTTTGCAACAATGATCATGGTTCCATGACTTGTCACAATACCAACAAAGACCCTTTGTTGATGGGTAACATAGTTCTTTCTTTGTCAATTTTTTTGGTAGTGAAGGATGGTCGGGGATGTATGGGGGTTTATATGCCGGTGGTTCTAGGAGTGGTTCTCGCCCTCTGAGCATCTTGTTGAGCTATTCTTCAGGTATTTGTAAAAGAAATCACTACCTATCAATGACGGCCACCGCCATGCCTAACTTCCCCCTTTTATCTCTCTGCTTGAGTCCTTCGACATGAATGTTCCAACAATTGATAGTCGGGCCTAATCAATGAGCAAGGCAGGATAGCTTTTTTCAAACCTGGTTTGGTACTTTGAATCATGAGGTTTGTCAATTTCTTGAGTTGGCCGCCGATTTTCTAATCTCGTAGGTCCCAAATGCCTTCAAAGAATGTGTTCTTAAATTGATTCTATGTTTGGAGCCCCATGATTATATTCTAGCCAATTGTAATATTGAATAGCATTCCTTCAAGGTGAATAATAGTACTTTCACCATAGCATTATCCCCATGGTAGTAGCAAGAAAGTAATGTAACGCTATCTAAACCACCCCATTGTGCCTCCTTTTCCTCATCGGGAAGTCCACCCTCATGTTGTGAAGTATGTCCAGAGCTTATCCCTTCCTTCTGAGGTCTTTTCTAACTTTCTCCCCTCACTGAAATTTGGACCTCCGTGGTTGTCCAATTTTGAATTTCGCAAACAAAGCATGCAATTTGTCCTCCAAACGCCAATGGATTCAACCTCGAGATTCCACGCTTCAAATTTGGTATCAATTGGATCTTGAGAAGCCATACAGCATATGCCTCTAGATTCAGAGATGCCCTTATCTTTTTTTTTTATGATGGGTTAATGGCATGGGGGTGGAAGGTTTGGATACAGATCGGGTGATAAGGGTTCTACCGTAATGGTTTACTATTTTGGGCTACAATTTTAATTACTGTTAGGGTTATAAAAAGGTTATGATGGCTACATCTTAAGGCTAGAGGATGCCCTAAAGATGTCTTAGTTTGTGGTAGCAAGGTGGCTAGGGTTTGGTAGGTTACAGAAAAGAAAAAAAAAGGACAAAGGTGCAAATACTGTTTTTCACCTAAAAAATTCAACAAGAAAGATATAATTTTTCTAGAAATTTTGAAAGAGATTCAAGTAAAAACTCAAAGGAATCTACTAATAAGGAGAGGTAATGCTATTGAGTACTTTATAGAAAGAAAATGACAGAAGAGGTTCTAAGAAAATTGAGGATCACTGAGAGGTGCTATAGTAGATTTTATGTTTGCAGCATTGATAAAAGATAAGTGGCTTCATATTGAGAATTTTTTCAACAAAACTAAAGGAAAACCAATTATTAGAAAGTGTCAAAGCATCATAAAATTTATAGAGATTTGGATAGGAAAAAATATAGTAGCAAATCAAAAAAGATAGTGCTATGTGGTTGAAATTCTACAAAGGTAACATAGAGAGATGAAAACTTTAGGATGAAAAGTTTATGCAGCAATATAGGAAGAATTTTTGATTTTTAAAATAAGGATAACTAAATTGCAGCAGTAGTAAGGCAGATAACCAGAACCCCTGCAATTCACGGAAGATCAAAGGATGATTTACCGCGGTGGAGATGATGGTGAAGGATGCTAATGGGAATTGCTTTTGGATGGTTGTGAGGGGTAGGATGCTGGAAGGGCATTTGACACCAAGAATGTAACGATAGAACCCTTTGGATTCTAAGCTTGGGTTGATATCTATAGGGATCTGGCTCCTAGAACTCTTATAGGTTCCTTCCTCCAAGTTACCAAAGGTCGCTAAAAGATTGATCTATTCATGATGAAAAGAGAGTGAAATACATGGCTATTTATAGGCTTCTAAAACCCTAACTCCTAATAGGACTCTTACCAAGACTCCTACTTCTAACCAACCTCAATTATACTCAGGACCCTTCTAGTAAGACCCCTAATTCTAATATGACTCTTTTTCTCCCAATATGACCCTACTATAATGGGACTCTTTCTCTAATAGGACTCCCTACTTCTAATAGGGAGTCTCTACGACCTCAATAGGGATTCCTACCTTTCTAAGAAACAACCTAACCCCAACCGGGCCTCTTCACCCTTTAATAGGGGCTTCACTAGATGCTTCAGGATTTATATGAATGCCCTTATCAATGAACCAAATTAGGACTCTCAGAAGCTAGAGTCCCAACAACTTTGTATGATGAAATATTTTGTTTAACAAAAATCATTTCTTGCGATGTTTGATTTGTATAAGTTTGTAAGTGAATGGTGGAGGAGGAGATTTTGACACTGCAATGAAGCAAAATAGAAAGAAAAAATAATTACGTGACCAAAAGGAGAACACGACATCTATAGTGGTCTGCTTTGTCCTAATCACCTTTGTCTACCCTCTTATACCTCCCATGAGATCATTAGCTTCCACTATTAATATTTCTTGAAGCTGGCAAAAGATCAATCACCCTTTACAAAAACTTTTACAAGTGGCTTACCTTTACTTTTACACACTTTTTTAATGCTTAGAAACCAGAGGTGGAATCCCTCAAATTTTGTGCTATTTTATTATAGTTTGCTATTTTTTAGTACTTTCTATGTAAAAATAGTCGAGAAGTAAGGAGCATTTATAGGCCTCAATTGGCTTTAAAATAGAGCCAAAAAGGTCCCATCCGTGTCTTCGGCCCTAATGATACCATTGATAGTTCTATGGTACCACCACCATTTTATTTCTACACTAGATAGTACCACCGCTTCACCCTAATGATACATCACCAACAGAGTGCTACATCGAACTAGGCATACCATCGCTGGTAGTTAATAATCAGATAACATACCACCGCTTAATCTAGGTGGTACCACCTCCAGGCTTCTCTAGGAGACTATGCCCGGGCACCCACCCGCCCGGCCCGTAGTACCACCATCGATAGGGTTCAAAGAATCGTTTGGGCCTGAATCCACCAAACTAATCCATTTATACCAATTGGGTCTTTAATAGGTTAGTGGGATTACCTCCCAAATCTAATCCCACCACGCTAACTATAATACCAAGGCACTAAAGATAAAAATCACAGTTCGGCAAGTTCTCGCTTCTTCCCAAGAGCTTTCGCCGAACTTCCGTGACTTCCTCACATGAACCCCTGGACATCTTCCAAATGGACTTCCCTGTGAAGCTCCTCGACTTCACTTCCACGACTACATACTGGTTTTTTGTGCTTTTTTCGGCAAGCTCCAATCTTCTCTACCAGCTCCAGCTAACCTCCCATGAACTTCCAGAACTTTCATGAACTCACACAAGCTCCGGCCATTACTCTCAATTAATTCTCGAGCACTCCGACAAACTTCGATCGACGAACTCTCAAACTCCCAATGAATCGATCAAACTCACCAAAGATTTCGCTTCACTCTATGCCTTATCACCATCGAAGTTAATCCTCGCACACTTTTTTTCAACATATGATTATATCAAACACCTACTAATTGATTTCATCAACAAACCGAGATTCAACATACTTCAACCCGTTAAGGTGTAGAAGTGATAAAATAAAACTATAACTATAGTGAACAGCTTCGCAAAAGCTTAAAGTTCCATTCCAATCGCTTCTAAGGTAAAAGTTTATAAAAGGAGAGTGAGCCTACTTATAAAAAGTTCTTATAGCGAGAAAGGATTTATCTTTATACTAAGAAAATATCAGCTAAAGGGAAGCTCAAGGACTCTACTCAGGGGAGGTATCTAGAGTGGCCATGATTGAACGATTGAACCAATTATAAAATTGACATGTTCTCTTTGGTGCGTAATTTACTTTTACTTCATTATACTTACTAAATTGCAATCATCCAAATATCTCCTTTCTATTCACTAAAACTTATTCAAAATCAAAATGTCTTTTTTCAAATAGTTTTCAGTTTAAACAAAATATTTTCATCAGAGCAAAGTTTTCCAAATCACTTAAATAGAATGCTTCCATTCACTACACTAATTCACACCCCCCCGTGAGTCATTCTTTGATCCTAACATCAATCATATCATGAGTGTATCTAAACCATAAACACCAAGGAATCATATCATGAAAGGTATTAAATGAATCAATAAAGATCAATTCGTGAACGCCAAAGGACTGCGAATCATGTTGATAAATTTTCTTTTGTAAAATGGCAAGAAGACACAATCTTGATTAAAAAAGAAAACTCAAGGTCATGAACCCAGGCATCAAGATAATAACCAAAAAAATATATAAGAAGAATTTATGCATTTTGAGATTAACATGCCTAGGTTAACATTCAAGCTAGTACTTATGGTTCCCTCTTTGAGATGCTAGCAACAGCAAAAGAAATCTCAAGTTCAAGGACCATAGAAGTCAAGCAGATTCTGGAGAAATCAAGAGAAAGTCATCAATCATTTTGAAAATCTCATTCAAACTAATTTGTCAACTTAAACTCATTATCAAATCATCAAACCACTTTCATAGCTCACGAGATTCACAAACAACATGCAAATAGATTTT